>JAJLRJ010000006.1:5003614-5078614 GCA_024195265.1 Dendrophyllia cribrosa | reverse complement strand
CCAGTACTGACACTATTATGCATAGCAATATGATAACTGCAGACTTCCATCGCTTCTTGACAAGGGCCTGAAAGACAAAATAAAAATGATGCTATATTTATATTCTCTTACGGCTTTAGAACAAACAGCTTTCTGTCCATTTTGAACCGTCTTCAAATCTCGTACCAAGACTGTCTTTGGGCTTCTTCGTCAGCGGTTCGTCGCCGCGGACTCTGGGTACGAGATTGCTCAACGTCTTTTTAAGGCTAGTGCTCAAATGGTCTCAAATGTAACATCAATTTAATTTCTCTGACTTTCTTTAGAACCTGAACTGTCTGTGATTTAAGATCATGATTACCTTATTTCCATGTTATTTCGCTAAATACCACCAAATATACAACTCTACTGGATAAAAAGATTCTATAGAGCAAAACCGAAGCCGTAGTTTGGAGATAAAGTGCAGGATTGCAAGGATGGAAGTGGATTACAGTTCATCGAATTTGATTTTGTGACAGGCGGCCAATAAATCAAACTTGCCATTCTTGTGAAATTTTAACTGTAAGCCGTAAAAAATACCACAAACCTTAGCCTTTGAAAATCGTCCCGTATCAATTTCGTCCACTTGACACTGCAGAGCTTCTAATTGTCTTTCCCGCTTCTCCACAATGCGTGTTGCTTTACCCACCTCTTCTTGTAACTCTACATTATGTAGATATCTTTCCGCAGGACCCTGTTATCATTAACAATACAAGTTAAAATGGAGAAGTGGGAAATATAGCACACAGTGAACAAATGAGACCCAACTGGGAATGGAGAAGGGATTCCCGAAGGGTGATTTTGAAAAAGATGTCCTGTAAGCCTGCAACCGCGAAACCTTGTAGCAACAAAGCTAAGGGGAAAAAAATCGAGCACAGACTTGACGGGTGGTTGTGAACAACTATTGGTTCATCCTATCCACTGGATAGGTAATCCTCTGGTGCTAAGGTGACATTCATTACTCTTTTAAATAATGCGACAAGGTAAATAATTATCCTGATGGATATTGGGTACACATGCTTTACTATACATCATGTCTATGTTCTATTTAACAATTAGATTTTGAACTCGAGATTTTTTATCGCGTATCAACTATCACTCGATAGAAATCAAGAGCGAATAATCTAATTGTTTTAGTATAGATCTACTAGACGTTCAAAACTTCAAATACGTTAAAAGACGTTCAAGTACTCTTCACAGACACTTCGAAAACGCGAAGAAGCGGCCGCCATTAGGCTACTCACTCTACTCACTATCTACAACAGAATAGATAGTGAGTAGCGTAGCCAATAAGAGAACAGCATTAGTGATAGAACGCTAGTAGATTTATACTAAATAGTATATAGAACAGACCATGGAAAAATGCAGTCATTTTGTTAATCTGATAAAATTAAAATATTTCACTTTTGTATTTGACTTGGAGATCTCTGATCTGACTAGTGAGGGGTCCAGTGAGAATATCAACATGATTGGTAGAATTTGAATTCACCCTTTTCAGGCTTGTTTTGTTGTGATAAGTCAACTATCCTGATGTACATGGGACACATATGTTAAAAGTTTTTTTAAAGAATTCAGCTAAAACACTGCGCCAAAAACTATATTCAAACAAGCAGTAGAGTTCCCAGAAAGGATCGGTCACTTGACAACCTTGTGTCTCCTTGCGGCAGGCGATTTTTACACATGCTGTAAAATAGCAAGCTACATAAGAAAATTAGCTGAGCGTTAAGAGTGCAAATATCTCAGTTCACGTGCGCTTTACGTACCTATGTTTATCCATATAAACAATTTGCTCTTCTGGCTTTGAGTGGGACACCTGGGTTGTTGCGGAGAATGCCAAATGAAACGACTTGGCAAAATTTTGAAGACTGGCGATCTTTAATAACCGAGTTATGGCGCAAATAATATTTAGAAAATAAGACTCACTTTTTATGTCTGACTGAAATGTCCAATTCGTTTGTTTTGATGGTGTCTCCCATATATACGAAATTGTAACACGTTGGCTCAACATCTGGTTGGGTTTCTCAGGACTGCCATTTTAGTGTCTTTCGTATACAGCTATTTCAATTTAGGTTGTCGGATGAGAACTTCAAGCGTACGCAACGAGACCGCAAGTAACTATGGGTAGTCGTAAATTGGTCTTAACTTAGTTCGCGGTTTTTGCGTTTGTTAGTGCAATGAGTGAGGTAGATGTTAGCACCATAAATGTTTGCCTTCGCTGTATGGACGAGGTATTTTAAATTGCTTTGGTCAATTTATCGTATACACCTAATTGCAGTAACGTTGTCATAGAAAAATGAAAAATGAAAAAAGCCAAATAGGAAATAATTAGCTTAATCATCATTCACAGCGACACGCGGCACGATTAAGCGTGCAGCGGCTATTGTTAATTTAAATTAAGCGTGCAGCGGCTATTGTTATTTGTATGTCTAACTAATTCCTATTGGCCTTTTTTTTATTTTTCGTTTTTACATTTTTCATTTCTCTATGACAACGTACATAAAAATCCCAAAGTACTTTGCGGTCTCGTTGCGTATGCTTGAAGCTCTCATCCGACAACCTAAATTGAAATAGCTGTAGACAACTAGGAAAAGAGAGACCTATACTCAGTTTAACGGACTAGTTTGTAAAGCAGCAAAAAGGTACAACTTTCAAGCACACTTTTCTATAGTATTTTGACTCCGTTTTAAACTGAAAACAAATAGAATGAACGACTAGTGGACATTCTTGGAACCAGAAATCCAGTCATGGGACTGAGGACCAAAACAACAAGTTTTGTAAACGTTAGCCTCAGGCTTTAAGGCTGCTCTTGCATGACGCATTTGAAGTGTTTATTTTTATCAGACTACATTTGTAAGAGTACAGAATAAATTAAACCAATTTTAAAGCGATGACTTTAAAAAACATGTCATCGCGTGACAGAATGCGTAACCTGGTGATTATGGCAATTCTTCGCTTTATAGACTGCAAAACAGTCGTATTTTTTGCGTTGGTCATATGAATGCGCGCGGTCTTTGAACGAAAGGTCTGGAGCGAGTGTGAATATGGAGAGTGGGACTGGGGAGAGACTTGGCGTATACAAAGTTCTCCAATTCTATAAATATTTTCCCCATAACTCGGTCATTATCCCTTTCACTCCCACAGTCAATTATGGAGACATGTAGTGTAGTTCTAACTTTTAAGTCTGTTAACGAAATCGTATGGTGTGACCATACAAATGAAACCTCTTCAGCAGTACTTTTGCATGGTACCATTTGTTCTAACTTTTAAGTCTGTTAACGAAATCGTATGGTGTGACCATTCAAATGAAACTTCTGCAGTACTTTTTCATGGTACCATTTGTTTGTTTTTTTGATATTTCACAAAATGAAATTTGGAATTTTTCTTCAATTTATGTTCTTTGGTACCCCTGGGAGTTAAAGGGTTAAAGATCATTGGGCTTCAAAATGTTGGCAAGTCGTTTCATTTGGCATTCCCTGCAACATCTTACCTCTGCTTTTATAAACTGCTCTATATTTATAAACTGCAAACTGCTCTATATGTAGATGAACGTTGAAAACGCCATCAATAAAGCTTTGTTGCTTTCTATCAGCTAGTTTTGCTTCACTTCACAGAATTTCCGGTAGGGTCTTATGAGTCATTTGATAGTTGGCTTCAACAATAATAAAACCCGAACTCTGAAATCGCCATGTCTCTTTATTAAGTTACGGAAAGCTTCTTGAACAATAATACTTTAATCAATATTTTATTAATAAGAAGAACCAGTGTTGTCGCGAACGCCTCCGCTTGGCCTTAGAAGTCCATGACAATTCTCAGTTAAATGAAATTTAATCACATATCCCTGGTTCTGGTCACAAGATCATGCATTGCATGCCATCTTGCCGGCAAGATCTTGACACTGATTCAAGATCTTGCTGGCAAGATATTGAAAGTTCAAGATGTTGAAACTGATTCAAGATCCTGCCAGCAAGATCTTTTAAATTAAATTAAATTAAATTAAAATTATTTATACAGGTAACCACTTCAGTTATATAACTGCCATCAATGTGGGCCCTGAAATTCAAAAATTCAAGATCTTGCAACTCATAGGCGTTAACTCACTCCTGTAACTCACCATTACTAAGTTACCGCCTTGCGGTTTCAAATCTAAACATTAAAAAAAAATGGATTTCGCCTTCCTTCATTTCTTTTGCGCTCGTTTAACAATCCTTGTTTTTTTCTAGGGCAGCCGTTTTGTCTCATAGAAATCTCAAAACAGGCCCTGTAAAAGTTATGTCGTTGGGGATGTTTCATGCTTCCAGGACCCGACAAACCGAGATACATCGAATTTTATACTGAATACAACTGCAGCGCTGTGTATATATAAAATAATGAAGTTCCTCTTACCTTCTTCATGATTCGTGTGATTTTTCAAAAGTCTTTAGTGAGGCTGGTTCTCTAGCGTGTCTGGGATAAAACAACTGACTTGTTGTGATTATAAAACGTAATTAATAACGTAGATTGACCTTAAACGGTCATAGAGTTTCAGGCATCAATCATGTGATACTGGATGAAGGGAGAGAGTATATTCGAATTTTACGGTATCTGTTTACTGTTTATTTCCGTTACCATGGTAGCATAAGATGGTATATTGCTGATTGTGAAAGTCTCCGCATATTTCCTAACTTTCTGTGGCCACAATTGCTATATTAACAGCATTTTAATTTTACTACATTCAATGTGCGTGATTTGTAGTGACGTCTTTCGAACGTTTTCTTGGAAGATGAAGTGCACACAGGAAGTTAAAAGCCTTGTTGTTACTTTCTGGTTCCAAGAAAAGAAATGTAAACAAACTTTTCACCAGGCATTTCCGGCTTCCTGTGTGCGTAGCGAAAAATAGAATCATAAAACAAACGCAGGTTTTGCATATGTTTTTTTGGTCACGAGGTTTTTCCCGATTTCTGCAAAAGTTCCCCTACCATAGTTATACATCATGGTGCAGGACTTAGTAGCTTTTGTGGAATTCCTAGGAAAAAAATTCCCCTAGTTCGATTCTGCCATGAGGCATCTTGAAACTATTACATTTAAAATTTTTCCAGCGCTTGTCCTTTACCTTTCGGCTTTTAGCGTTTAATGTTTAGCTTATGGCTTTAAACACCGATTCTGATGACCTTTTTATTGATGACTCCTAGACAGTGATAAGTTTTGCGAAATCAGGTTTTAGGCGGTTGAAAGAGCTTGTTAAACTTTGTGATCTACGCAATGTTTAGCCCTTTGCATGTGGTGTTCAATATCAGCCATCATTCATTCATTCATTCATTTATTCATTTATTCATTTATTTTGCCATTAACCACAAATACAACAACAGTATACAGAAATTGTGGGTGGCAAAAGCACTAATGAGCATAAATGAGCAAAAGCACTAATGAGCATACATTATTGGTGAAAATTTGAGGACCATCTCGTTTTTTCGGCTCAAATTTCGAGGGAAAGCTAACTGTGCTATGCTCTTTTGATATTCGGAGTTAGTGTTTTTGTAGCTTGATTAGGGAATGAGGCGCAAATACTAAAAACTGTAAACAAAGATTCCACCTGATTACTTTTCGCTTTTATTTAGCACTTTCGTCATTCACTATTATTGTACCCGGTTCAGCGTTGAAAACAGGAAATGAAGGAATACCGGGAATACCGGATATTAATTTCGGTTTCTTTTTGAGAACCCAATAGTAAGTAATGAATCTTGCGGAAGCCTTTAAATTCGAGATTTACAATTTCACACTCAATTCTGTAAAGCCATGGCCATATTTATCACCCTTATTTTTGTAAGCGGCGTGATATACAAGCATTTCGTTCTCGAGGCAAAAGGACAGCATCAATGCAGCACAGCAGGTATCGGGGGCTTAGCTGGCTGTGAGTGTTCGTTTTTAGGGGCTTGCAACTCTCACGGAACCCAAAGGGCTGGTTTGAATATAACTTATCACTTGCCAACAGGTTTGGAACAATTTGGACAACGTTCAAGTCAAAGAAACTTGGCCTATTTATGTGAAGGTCACACAATAGCCATACTGTACGACTGCAACAGTCGAATACCACTGTACGCAGCCACTGTGATCTATGGGGACCATTTTTCTGTGAAGGATGTCCAAGGTCGACCGAAAGCAGGGTTTAAACGAAGCCGGAGTGAGTTACAGAAAGATTTTCAGCAATCAAACGCCGACTACTATAGTTCGTCAAAACGAATTATTTGTTATGAGTCGAGAACTAAAGGAAACAAGGAGATCATTGATTTAGACTGGTACCAAGCAAAGTTCTTAACCCGGAAGCGACCCCGGACAGAAGAATGTGTTGCTGGTTCGGATTTTTTAAAAGTGCAAATGCATAAGGGCCACATGATCGCGTCAAACTACGGCAGAGGAAGCCAAGCAAAAAAGATAGCAACTTTTGTTTACACTAACGTTGTCCCACAGTTTGGGGAGTTCAATTCTGGGCCGTGGAAAACATTCGAAGGTAAGCTCATTAGATGGGGCCAAGACTACTGTGCGAAGAATGGCGCGGCCCGGAATGTTCAAATGTTTATCGTTGTTGGCGCGATCCCATCAACATACTTGGGCCCCTCAAGAACGAGATTCTTTGGCAAAAAAGGGTTTAGTGACTACCAGGACGACGGATACCGCGTGAACGTTCCCGAAGATATGTGGACTGCTGCCTGCTGCACCTTCGAGTACAAAGATGACGGAGGAACTTGGCAAACTGCTACCAGTAGTACAGCCTTCTGGAGACAAAACGTGCCTGGGACTTCAGAATGCAACAGAATAGATGTACGTTCGTTGGTATGGAAGCTAAACCACAGACGAAGAGCATGGGACCGAACAGTGATAAATTTGTTTCCATATTCTAATGAATGTAACAAGTTAACCAATTATGTCCCTTTGCCGTGAGCTATTGTAGCTACGTTTCACTTCGTGGTAGAGTAATTTTAAAAAGGTGTATGAGTAAATTGATATGAGTAACTGTCAAAAGAGTGTTCAGAAAATATGGTTGACACTTAATATCTTTGGCTAGATTACCTAGACCAGGATGAAATTTCCCTTTAATGTGAACTACTTGAGAATGGAGTTTTCTTATTTTGCAAGCTAAGTCCAGTATCTCGATATTCAATATATGTTTGTAAACAACAGGAATTTCTTCACATTTTATCAAAAGCGGAATGTATATAACAAAATTAAGATACAAATTCTCCTTTCTTGTTTATTTTAGTAGAAGTGGAGAGAAGTTGTTGAAATTGGCAGATCGAGAACTATCATATGACTGACACGAACGAATTTATTTTAGTAGAAAGCTCTGTTAGAAATTTATGGAATGAAGACAAATAAACTACGGAATGAATTTTATTGTGTCTGTGGTGCTCGAATGGTCGACCATTGTTGCCTGATAGCACTACCGTACTAGTGCTTGTTTTATCACTGCTGGAAGATGTTGGACTACACGCCCCTTGCTCCCCCCCCCCCCCCCCCCCCCCCCCCCCCCCCCCCCCCTCTCCCCCGTGCAACGTTCTCCGTGCAGCTTGCAACGATTTGGTTGTCACGCATGCGCGCAGGGGTTTTAAAACCAAAACATTGCGAGACTTGCTGCAAAGGGGGTGTCACACTCTGCAAAGCTCAAAAAAGTTGCTGTAATCGTTGCGAAAAGTCGAACCCAATTCTACTTTCTGCAACGATTGCACTGGCAGCTTTTGACCATTGTCTCGCAACGGCGTAACACCACCTTTATGCTCAGTAAACCATTTTGAATTCTTTTATCTTTGTTTGACTGGAATTGCAAGAGTTTTTATGTTACGCAAAAAAGAATGATTATTTTGTAGTTCTGTTAAAATTTAAGGCCGGAATAGGAAAGATCAATGACAGCTCATCAAAATTCATTTAATTTTAGCAACTATCCTTTATTGGTTTCACTGTTTGCAGACTAAACATATATTATTCTTAAATGTTATTAGTCAACAATTCGGAAAACCGCAAAATTCTGCTAATCAATTAATGCATACAACGCCAATTTCTACGTTTTACGCACAAAGAATGACTATTTTGTTGTCAGTCTGTTAATTAAATTAAAGGTCGTAATAGGAAAGATCAATGACAGCTCATCGAAATTCATTTAATTTTAGCAACTAGCCTTTATTGGTTTCACTATTTGCAGAATAAACACATATTATTCTCAAATATTATTAGTCAACAATTCGGAAAACAGCAAAATTCTGCTTATCAATTAAGGTCATAAAACGCCAACTTCTACGTTTATGTACATTGCTAACAAACATTATAGCGGTTATAACGGCGCTCTAAAATGGCGAGGAGAGCGTTTAAATGCAAAAAAGAACACTTTTTCTACAAAGGTATTAAAATTGGATATTTTTCAAAATTGTTCTCATGTTCTAGATCATAGAGAATGTTGACAAGTTTGCTTAAACACATGCGAAACTGTTGACATTTCTATTCAAGATTTAATAATAAAAGGAAATTTTAGCAAACAATCCATTAAATTGAATTCTCCTTAATTAATGAAGTTATAACTTTCCGGTCCCCTTTCTGTTGCATCACTACCTTTTAGCAGCTGCCAGAAACAGAGCGGAAGGTGACTGCGATTATTTCCTGACAAAAATTGTTGGTAAGATAACAAAAGCCGTGTACTATGCTGCGGTATATATATACATATATAGGCTGGCCTAACAGCGGAGCTCCTGAGGAATAGAGAGGTTTTTTCATAAATAACCTGTTTCTTAGGATGCTTAGGAGCAACTATTTCTATCTTCAAGAAAGTCTCCCCGGATAGCTTTAAATTACTGGAATCTCACCAAGTTTTATAATGGAAAACCTCTCAACCCTTGGACGAGGGGATGCCACCCCGCCCCCTTAAGGTTTTTGCCCTGTGTTTTCAAGAGCATTTATTGTTAGCAGATAACGTCTTCAGTAGCTGTTCATTTATCCTTGAGACAAACCGGTTGCTATGGTAACGAGATAAGAAGTCATAAGCAGCATTTTGGATGACGTCACAGATCCTCAGCAGACAGCTGTGCCATAACCCATAATATTTACATTATCTTGTTGAGCACACCACAGCTACCTATATAAGGGTAAAATATTTTCGAAATATTGTAAACCTCTTCCCCCTCCACCACCCCCTGTACCACGGTTGGGTATAATTTTTCGTGAACTACACAACGCTTAAATAAAATACACTGGTTCGTTCTGAATGTAAGGCTGGCACTACCACAATGGGCTTATTTATTTAGAGGCCAATATTTCGGCTAACAAAATAAGCGTTCCTCAGGACCAGGGCTATACTGAAAGAAAATGTTATAACGGCTCCTTAAATGTAAATACCAGATAACATGTTATTTAGGTATGCATATTTACAATGAATTAAAGGAAATTTATAGAGATTAAAATTTATGTTCATTTCGTCGGTTTATGCCGTCTGATGATAATGTTTTACCTCTATGCTTCTTGTGCTTTACGACGAGGTGTACTGAGTGTAGCTTGCAATTCAATTCAGGTTTCAAGTCTGTGATATTGTGGCCAGGTAGATTGAAGAGAAAAGGGACTGCTGCTATGGCAGCGTGAAATGGATTGTTCGTTGCTTGCCTGGCCTGTGTTCGGTAAAACGTTCATGAAGCGTGCGTTTAGTTTAACCTATGTACTGTTTTTCCACTTTTTACATTTAATCATATATCGTTACATTCGTTGAGTCAAAAGTAATATGATGCTTGTTTTTCTTGTTTTTCCTGTGTTGGTAAAAGTGTATGACGGTCTGACCAACAAAACATTTCGTGAATGACAAAGACACTTAGTTTTAATTGGGAACAGTTTCACTCAAAAACGTCAAAATCCCATGACATAGCTCCTTAAATTTGGACAAGAGCCTGGTTTGGACGACAGCTTTGTACATATATAGTGTGAACGTAACGGACTGCCATTTAACTGTACGACTGCGTCCATGCTATGATAAAGACAACTATCATGCATGTCCAAAGACAACTATCTAAGCACTAATAAGTCTGTCCGATTATTTGTCCACAGACTTCAGTGTTAAACATGGGGCATATGGTCGCCTTGGGTATCATTTTTACCAGCGTACTGTGCTTCGCAAACGCGTACGATCCGGCAGAATGCGACATTAGTGAGACGTACTACACCATATTCAAAATTGGGAAACACAATTGCGATTGCCAGTCGAGTCGAGCAGGTCAATTGAAGTTCGATAACGGAAAAGTGTTTGTATGTACCGGAAGTGAATGGAAAGCAATGCAGTATGAAGTCTCGTATGGGGGGAAGTCAAATCCGGGATCTTCGTGTGAAGATATCAACAACGCCGGACGAAATGCGAATGGCATCTACTGGATCAAACGCAATGGTAAGATTTTGTTGTAAAGCTGGTCTTCTATAACTTTCTATCTGTGTTAAAGGGCACTGCCTACGCGAAACATCGAAATTTTGCTTACCTGAATTCCATGTTATATTGCCAAGGAACCAAATAAACGACTAAATAAAATTTAAAAAATTCTACAGAGCAAAACAGAAGCAGTAGTTTGGAGATAAATTGAAGGATTATACGGATGGAACTGGATTACAATCCATCAAATTTGTTTTCATGACAGGCAGTCAAGAAATCATAATTGCAATTCTGGTGGACTATCTCAGTTTTAAGCCCTTTATTTTGTCTCTTTAGTTTCTCCTTGCTTCCATCAATTTTAGCGACTTTTTCTTCCTATTTCAAGGGAAAAGCAAGGTCTTTTTAAGTTTTTCTAGTTTTGTTACTGTCGTTACTGTTGTTGTTGTTGTTAGGATGTTGTTGTTAGAAAGAACAGGTCTCCAAATAGTGTCAATGTTAACTTTTCTGTAAAGTTCTGATTCTCCAAATCTGGTAAACTGCAGGACGTTTCTTTCGGCAATGTTTCGTGTGTCACTTTGAAAATCCAAAATAGTGTTTGCATCTTTTGAGACAGAAAAATGACGACAGAAGTTGCTATTTGGTCCTATTCCAGTGTCTTTTGGCCAGAGATAGCCAGGATGGAAATGGTTGCAACTTGAATACAAAGGCTCCCAATGAGACACATAGAGACTACGAAATGTACGCACCCTCCCTCTATTAAACGGTTTGCCGAAACCCCCACTCCCCACTCCCTGCGTCCAACTCCCCAACCTCCCCTCACTCCAACATCGTTTCCTGGGGTAAGGCTGGTGACCATTAATTTTCGAGTGATTTTTTGATGGTCTTCGGGAGTCTAAAAACATCTCTGGATGGAGCTTACTCATGAAAACTCGGCCTCGAAGTCTAATGGAGTGTTCAATCTTTTATTATCAAGTTCCGGATCCCGTTGCCTTTTACCCTCTCAATTCCGCGTATGGAACCAAGGAAATCAACAACCGAGTAGCGCAAGGGGTCTCTAGTGGAGTTACTTTGGCTCCAGGACACGACGGAGCAGCTGACGGCTCTTACGAATTTTCCGGCACTTCGAACAGCTATATCGAGTTTCCTAACAACAAAGGGGGACCGTTGGACGTACGTTACTCCATGACAATGCTATGCTGGGTGTACCACAATGGCCAAGACGGACCTCTCTTCAACTACAAGACCAGTGGAAGCTGGGGAGTGCATCTATGGGTGGTCAGCGGGAAACTTTTTGTCCGCTTCACAAGGAGAGATTATTCGTTTACAACCCACCTGTCACACACCTCTCTAACGGGCGGATGGAAGTTTGTTGGCGCATCGTACGACCGAGGTTCCGGTGAAGCCAAGTTGTGGGTTGATGGAGCCGTGGTTCAGACGTTGAACATTGGGGCATCACTGGAACTAGCCACACAGGACCCTATCAGAATGGGAGTGAAGATTGGTGACAGGAGGTACTTCAAAGGTAGGATCGCTCAGATGCAGGTGTACAACGAAGCTTTGGGTCAGGAGCAAATACGGGCGCTAAAACAAAGGACCTCGGTACCAGGTGAGAATGTGATTCATCCTGTTGATTATAACAAATCAACTCTTTTGTTATATTCCCGCTTGAGATAAATTGAAAAACAAACAGTAACACAGAAAAGTACTGCTCAGTAGCTTTCATTCATCAAATCGGCCGCGCGGCACTCTCAAACCCCACGGAATGAACGAACGCTTTTCATTCAACTAATTTACATTTGTTTTTCACGTCACCAAATTTCCACCAATAGCGTAGCTCCACCGCTTACTATATAAAACCACACACTACCCACAATTCCTTGATTCGCTCCGACGAAGGGCTAGCGCTCGAAACGTCAGCTATTTGAATCTTTTTACGGTGGTCAATTTACCTTATCGACTCAGTCGATAAAACTAAATTTTCGTGTTTCATCCCCTCACCGACGCAGCACCACAGTTTCTCTAGAAACTAAACCCTTTCATTTGGATGGTCACACTTCAGGATTTCATCCACAGACTCAAAAGTTAAAACCACCTTGTACAGCATAATAAACAGTACCACAGGAAAGTACTGCTCAGTAGCTTTCATTTGAATGGCCACACTTTAGGATTTTATCCACAGACTCAAAAGTTAGAACCAGCTAATAATGTACAGCGTAATAAACAGTATCACCCTCCTTCTCTTAAACGTTTTGCCGACACCCCCCTGCGTCCAATTGCCCCACATCCACCACTCCAACGCCAGAAGAATCACTGACTTTCTTGTGGTACAGCCTTCATTTATAAAACATTCAATAGCAACAACGTGGTTTGCAGGAACGATGACTGAATGAAAGGAGTTACTCTTCTCCATGTCGGACATCTTTTTATCTTGTTTAAAATAAACCATAAAAATTTCTTACGCATGCGCATGAATATATGCTACTTGGAGCCTCTTGTAAAAATTAAATTAATAAGGGCAAACAGAAAGATACCTATAACGGACAGTGAGAGGTCAAGCGAAACGAGCTTTCGGCTCTCTCTATTTCCAAGTACAAGTGATCAACACAACATGAAGTATGATTGGCTCAATTTGTAATTGTCAATCCGCTGATATATACGCATCGTCGATCCTAGTCTCCTAACCCAGGATTAGCGTCAATTTTGAACCCAATTAAATAATCAAAAGTTCCATTGAGCCAACGGGTGAATACGAAACGCTCTAAAAAAAAGATTCTCAGAGGCGTAGCTACCTTTACGCACGTACGCACGTGCGTACCTGAAAAAGTCGAAAAAAGAAAGATTTGAGACTTAAGGGTGGGGGGAGGAGGTAGGGGGAGTGTTTGAAAACAGTGATTGTGCGTACCTTTTAAAAAGTCCTGGCTACGCCCCTGATTCTTCACCCAAAAATTCATAATATATAGAGGTATACACTTGACTGGGAACAGATCCACATTGAAGTTGACATTTAACAGTGCCACCGCAGTAAATAAATTTAATGACAAAACTCGCCACAGATTTTCAGAGCCGAATGTTTTGGGTCGCAATTTTAGAAATAACGGACTCAAATTAAGGCTACCCGAATTCGAACATGGGCCAGCGATTCCCGGTAGCGCTGGTCGAGAAACAGCACTCTAGACCACCGATGCACAAGTAATTAAAACGGTAAAATTTTAATATTTAACCCGTGTTTATGTTGAAGTCCTTAGATTTTTTTCAATTGTCCATCAAAGGACTCAAGACGCGAAAACGTGGGTACATCGCGTTAAAAATGTCCTTTTTCGGCGGTCGAGTATTGCCAATCTATATTTCTTTGCATTTGGAACGGGTAAAATACTGCACTGGTGGAATTACCGATAAAAGTTTGCAGCCCATGGGAGGAAGGAGGAAAGGAGAGAAGGAGTGAAAATTTGCATATTTGTCTCCGTCTGCTATAACTCGTTCATGACGCTTAGCGAATTCACGAGTTAATAAGGGCTGGGTCAGTTTCTCAGTCTTTGTGGCTTAGAAAAAATATCTAATAACTGGTTCATTTTCCCCCTTGGAGAATGTACTTTATATCTTCCTCTTCCATGTGTGAGCAAAGTTATTTATTTATTTTTGCAGACAAAAGAAACGCATTTCCAGTTTACTGCGATATGGCCGCTGGAGGTTAGTGAATACAGTTGTTTTATTGCTGTTTCTCCCAGCAGCAGCTATAGGTGAACTTGGCTCGTTGGATGCTCCTGAAAACGATTCCAGTTATAGTTATGGAAAAGTGGTATCAAAACAGCAGAAAAGCTACCAAGGCACAGTTCTTTAAAAGCCAATGTACAGTCGAATCTACAACCCTGGCCAGAAGTTTTGGGACACCGTAACCTTTTCACCCACTTACAAATTGTCTTTGTGCTCGCCTCCCCCTCCCCACCCCCGATACAATGTTGCTTTTTATGCATATAACCAAGCCGCAATGTCTTAACTTTGTATTGGGGGGGGGGAGGGGGGGGGGGGGGGACCAGGAAATGGAACGATAGTTTTTCTGTTCAAAAGACTTTGTGAAAAGCGTAGTCTTTTCTTAAGTGTCCCAAGGTTTTTTGTCCACGGTTGTATGTTTACAATTATTGCCTTATGAGCATATGCGCCTCATTCGCTAATCGATCTACAAAAATTCAACTCTGAATATTTGAAAGGGCAAAGCACAATTAGCTTTCTCTAGAAATTTGAGTCCAATATACTGGATACTCTTTGTGCAATGCTGTTTAAAACAAAACTCCAAATTTTACAAAGAATGTATGGCTCATTAGCGCTTTTGCAACAATTTTACAGTTTTGGATGGCCGATATTTCTTAAATATTATATGCAAAGAGTAAAACATTGGGTGGATTGCTAATTGCTGCGGAACGATCGCAGCGAGTGAGCAGCAACATAATCAGGATTTAAGAGAAATACATGAGAAAAAAATATACGCTACAAAAAATCTCGAATTGATCGCTTTTTACCAGAGTTCACTGCGCCACGAACACATTTTGGGTCAGAATGCACTGCGCCACGAACAGTAGCCTTAGACTAGCTTTCCATGGTGCTTCAAGCTGTTGGCTGCGAGATACATGTCCCAGTCGAAATCGGAACTCAAGTGTCGAAGACTACTGCGAGTTGAGCGAGGACTGTGAGGCATGGTGATAGGACCGATGGATAGCAAAGATTTTCAAAGATTGTACAGAATAAAATACAAATTTATTTCGAAATCACTCCGACAGCGATGAGATGAGATGAGCGCGTGGGGACGCGAACACGATACGGCTTGCTAGTAACGCAACATACTCACTGTTGATAATTAACCTAAATTTTCACACCTACCTCTTGGTGAACGCATCCTTAGCTCAACAATATTCTACAGACATTGCAAGAACTTGATGTGTGAATTACAAAACAAAATTAGTCTTAATATCAGTTGGAGTTTTCGTCGATTCATCCCGTTTACATTTGCTTTGCTTCCTCACAAAAAACGAAAGACAAAATTCTGCAATATTAGTGAGACGATAAAACACCATTATTACAACAAATTTACCGCAGCAATTACTATCTTTTGGATACACTAGTTAAAAGTTTAAGTAATGGTCCTAGTAAGAAGTAGGCAACCTAATGGCAAGGAATGCAGAAAGGTGTTAATTGTGATATTGTTGAAACCGTCCACCTCATTGGCTAAAACGTGAAAATCTACCATAACTTAACCAGGTAGTGCATTTATTTCTCTCTATTTTACTAATTGATTCCCTTTTAGTGAAAACTATTCTGAGTTTTAATGCAACCAAAATTCTATGTGGGAAACATGTAAAATTAGAAGCCTTTCTTGGCCATTGTTTTGGAAGTTCACGATCGGATGAAATCTTGTAGCACAAAAGAAACATCACTTTAAAATAAAGTTCCAGTACATTTTATTTAAAAAACATGTTTTTCATAAGTTGATGCATTCTCAGTAAAAAAAACTAAACGATCTTATGTGGGGAAAGCGAAATGCCGCGGAACAATGGAGCATTGCCTACTTCTAACACAAAGCTCGTTCAACTTTTGAAATCAATTCGTATTTAGCACTATGCCTTCTCAACGTAAAATTCGTATAAACGAGATAAAATGTAGACAATGTCGTCAGCAAAGATTCGCCTACAGATCTGTGTTCCATTGATCATTTCCGACAAGTTAGCTAATCATAAATATTTACAAACCGAGTTTGAGTTAGCTGACGAACTAATGCGAAATTGTTCCAAATTTAGCTTGAGTTATCGAAGAGAAAAGATGTTATCCCTGAAATTGCACACGCTGGAAGCGTTCATCTAAAAATACCATGTCTTCGAAAGCGAAGTAGGCGGGATTTACATTGCCGTTGTTTACAACGACGGGAATTGAAATAATAATAAATACGCGATGGAGAGCAAAGACATCTTCCAAAGCATCATGTGCTAAAAAGCTCTTCATTAAAAACAGATTTTAAACCCGATGGAAAATTGCTTCTACGGGGCTTTCCTCCCGGATTGAGCGATTCGGGTGTTTTGACAAGGTGAAGACTGTCGGCGAATAGAATTTTTCATGGATGAAAGTGTTTCTTTGAACTCATGCCCAACTGATAGGAGCCTCTGCGGAGGAGAGAGCCTAAGACAGCGTAGCAATGTGTCAAAACAAAAGAATTGTGGCCGATCAAAACACTGTGGCAATTTGCGATAGCATTACTGGAGAGAAAAGTGGAGAAATCGCTCAGTTGAACAGTACGTATGCACTGGAACGTTTTCTTTGAGCAAAGTTTTCTGGCCATTTATCGATTCCACTGACAGTTTGTTAAATCGAGAAGCGTAGTAGCTGATATTGCATTTTGGGAAAATGCACATAGTAATTGTAAGTGTTTACCTGTTTAGTTATAGCTGCTATTTTATCTAAAGAAGTTGTCTCCGTGTCAAAAACTACAAATTGATAATCACTGTAGCCGTGTTGTTGTGTCTTTTCTTGAACGCCAGATCGACGATTTCCTAATTTTCTCCTTTGAGTATTTCTGATTTGCTGCTTCATTAAAAGCCATACAACGTCTGCTTCCTTTTTGCTTTTTATTTCCTCTGGTGGTTCGTAGCTGGATAACCCTTTTTTGTGCATTTTCTTATCTAATTGATGACGAGAATCCACCACAAATGTCATGCAGTGGGTGGGAACTTCGTCGCGCACACGCTCTGTTGCTGTTTGTTCTAATTAGAACTGAACTGTCTTTCCCAACACATTCTGCATTACTCTTGTAATAGAGTTTAGATTAAGAAAATACACTACGCCTAAAAACAGCCCAAAATAAACTCTCTCGTATTCAGAGGAAAATTGCGTCGATGCGGGGCTGAGTTGTCGATCGCGAAACCATTCTTCACTGCATTCTTGTCAGGGAACTTTAACCGCCCTGTTTTCTTTTTCTCGGTAAATCACATTACCACCAAAGAAAGAAGAATGTAAACCTAGCTTGCATACACGCGAAAAACACAGTCAACCAGGCCGGCGCAAAAATAAAATTGCGAAAGGAGTGTTGCGGCCATGTTTGTTTATCTTTTTTCTTGCATGACTCAAATTTTTAAAAGTCCCGCGGGTAAATTAGAACCCAATCTGCGCGCGCCAAAAAAACTATTTCGAGCCACCTTAAATCCCAACGAAGAATACCAATTATCAAAATTTTAGAAAAATCCCAAATTTCATTTTGTAAAATGTTGAAAGGCAAATCGTACCATGCGAAAGTACTGCCGAAGAGGTTTCGTTTGAATGGTCACACCGTAGGATTTCTTCCACAGACTCAAAAGTTAGAACAAATGGTACCATGCAAAAGTACTGCTGAAGAGGTTTCATTTGAATGGTCACATCATAGGATTTCTTCCACAGACTCAAAAGTTAGAACAAATGGTACCATGCAAAAGTACTGCTGAAGAGGTTTCATTTGAATTGTCACACCATAGGATTTCTTCCACAGACTCAAAAGTTAGAATTACCCGGCATATCTCTACAATTGACTCTGGAAGTGAACAATTTAACACCAAAACGTTCGAGTTATCGGAATTCTACTCCATGTATTCCTTTATTTCGGCTGATGTTTTTCGTTTCTCAAAAAAAGGTTGGACTATGGTGTTTAAGGCCGTGTCAGGAGTGGAGAAGAGTGCGTATGACACATTCAATAATGGTCAAACGTCCTCTGAGGAAGTAATGGCGGCTCTTGATACCACTAACCATCACATGGACCACTACAAGAACAGGATCGTTTTGAACTGGAAAGACTTTGACGCATCTGAGGTAATTTCTAAAAACTTATTCTTATTTTATACATCGTCTCGGTAGTGTTTCATTTCCAACGACTACCGTTACACAAAGCCAATCATTAAGTTTAAAAATACCATCATTTATAAACCAATCACAGTTTATGAAAAATCATGTGATTGTGTGGCGGGTGCCAAGCGCAGGAGAACATGCCACTAATGACCAGTCGGTTTGCACCCTTCAAATGTTCCCTTTTTCAGCCATTTTAAAACCTTCTGTTCTTTCGAGTTAAGATACAAGCGACATAAATTGTGTTTATTTTTTAGGCTAGAGTTGTTCTCTATAAAGGAGGTAAGCGGATGATGGAGCTGAAATTTAACGCCCACGGATCAGACAAGTTCAACTGGTTTTCATTCTCCAGATTGACTCAGAGTCCCTGGTCTGACATCAAGACACAGGCGAGGAACTACTTTTCCATCCGTGGCGAACCAGCACACAAACGTTACTTCTTCATAAACAGGAACTATGGAGGATGCCCATCGGATGCCGGGTGGATGATGGTTGCTGGACCAATCTGCAGCTGGGAGAAACATTATCTGCCTCGCAAAAACGTCATTTTGTACAGCAAGCTGCCTGGATATACAAACTGGAATCACTACCGTGAGTATCACAGGGACACTGTCCCGCCGAAATAATGAAATTGTGTTTACTTAATTTCCATGTTACATCGCCAAATGCCACCAAATATACAACTAAATTGGATAAAAAGATTCTATAGAGCAAAACAGAAGCAGTATAGTTTGGAGAAAAAGTGCAGGATTACGAGGATAGAAGTGGATAACTGATTTTGTGACAGGCGGTTAAAGGCCCACTGTCACCCAAAATGCTTTGCAAATTTAACGCAGTCAAAAATTCCCGAAAGAGCCAATCACGAGCGAGCTCGTCATTTGAAAACAAAAACAAACGACCGCAAAGCCGACTAGGTGACAGTGGGCCTTTAAGAAATCAAAAATCAATCCTAGTGGAATTTTGAGATTTTTATCGTTATTCTGTCTTTTTAGTTCGCATTCTTTGCGTTCATCACTTTTGACGGTTCTTTTTTTCTATTTTAAGTTAATAAAGCAAGCTGCCGGCCATATAATCATCGAATCACGATATTTCAGGATACTGTCCCTTTACTACTGACCAACTCTACAGTTGAGCAGTTAAATCGCCCTTAGGAAGTCCATTTCGTAAAGTGTGAACACCGAACAACAAAACATGTAGTTATCTTGTCCACCCTTTGGATGTGCCTAAATGATTTTTGTGTGTACTTCTCAGTCACCTCTGTTGGCAAGTTCGAGAACCTTTTCATTTAATTTTGTTTTATTTTATTGCAGAAAATGTGGGAGTGGCTGATGTGTTGGTAGTCTACGTGCGCTGAGGCAACAAAGAACTGCATTTGCAAAAAAACTCGAGGATATGGATTGCATTTCACTAGATATAGGCCAGGAGTTGTAGTTTTTGGGTTTAATTTTCGTAATTCCTTGAATGCACTGTGCCTCGACTAAAGGAAGTAAATAAAGCATTTGAAAAGCAGCATTATTGCTCTCAAGTAATACGACTTTTCTCTTTTAGTTTTTTGACGCCTTACTTTCTTTAACAACAAAAACAGAGTTGCAGCTGTCGAGAAAAATGTGGTTAGGACGCCCAAAAGAAACCACAAGGCTCGACACTGGACTTTTACACCCTCTTTTTACAGTGAAACGATTGTGCCATTGGCAATGGCAAAGAAAACGTTATTTATTCAGGATAACACAGTCAGATCGAAGGCTGATTGTTCAGTTCAGTCTTTCATGAGTTCATTGCTGAAAATCACTGCAATTGGCCACTCCGAAAAATACCATAATACTTTTTTATGTGCAGGCTGAGCCTCACTGCGGTGTAATTATTTAAGTCTCCTTTGTTAAAATGGCACAATGGAGGGACGTAGCATTGTGTGTTCGCATACAAATGTGCACCGTATGCAAATTGCCACGAAGTTGAAGCATAGCACGTGCAGTTCGTGCTGAAAACAAAAGAAATCGGAAAATTGAGGCTTACATCAAGCACCACCCAAACCTGCACTTTAAAGAGTAGTATGGTATTTTTAATAGTTTCTGGAGTGGGCAATAGTCGATCAATATTTTTCATGTCTGATTAGTCACCAAAAACTACAACCTTCTCCGATTTTTCTTGAGGAAAGAGGAGAGGAGAGGAGGGTGGGTGGGTGGGGTGTACACACTCTAATGGTTAAAGCAGCTTTTATTTCGTACTTGAAAGAACATTTTTATCAAAGGCGTCTTAGGCCTTATAAACAGATAATAGACGTGGCCGAAATATATTTTTGCACGTATGAGGTACCGATACAAAACTCTAAGCAGTGGGGATCTAAGGGAAGAGCCCAAGGGGCCGCATCCTCCTCCCTGATCCCCCACCCCGTTGTTTGGGCGTCGATGTAGTAAAAATGCTGAAATTTTCATCAACCACGTCTTGAAAAAATCAGTGAAATGTTATAAAATTACCTGATATTTTGGTTTACAAGACAAATCTTCTACGGGGGCTAAAAGAAACATGACGGTTGCATCAGTTGCGAAAGGTCGACTACCTTGACATTTTCAAAGAATTAATGTAGTTTTCTACCGTAAAAGAAATTACATTTTTCGATGGGAATTAATGTTGATATCAATTTGTGATTGACTTTTTCTTTGTGTTCTCGTTAGTTTTGGAGAAATGTTTATAAAACGTGCTCAAATTCAGTCGTAATGATATCTGATATTATGTAAACAAAACAAGACTTAATTTTATAGTTCTAACTTCACACGCGTCTCCTTACGCAAAGATGTCTGTGTATGTTTTGCAATTTTCATTTCCAAATCAGTTTCTCGGGCAATTTTCGATACACAACTGGTGTATTTTATTTCAAAATTTGACATACTAGTTATTCTAGACCGAGAAAAAAATTTTGTTCACACTAACAGACGGTCGCGAAATTCTGTTTTTGAGAATTGCTAAAATTGAAAAATAGCCCAGTCGTTTACTGATTTCATTGCTTTTACAGCCAAATTCGTTGTATCGTGATGCGCGAAATGCAAACTTTGAAACATTTTGTGCGTTTTCTGGTATTTGTTCCGTCAATCATCTCATCGGGGGAGGGGGCGGGGGGAGGGTTATGCATTTGCTTGGGCAGTTTTAATTGAAGACTGAACATGAGATTGATTTATGAAAAATTAAACGAGCTAAATGCAAGAAATACCTATAAACTGTAAAATACCTGTAATCGGCGAGATTAAAAGACCAAAACGGAATTATGATCAAATTTCTTCGCCCGATTCGAAAGAGTGTACCGTACGTAAGACAAACTTATAGCCGAAAATTCTGTCGATGATTTCATCTTCAAGATGATTTCTTTCAAATATTTAGTTCATATTCAATGACATCGCATCTTGTTTTTGTATGTTTTCTTTTATTTTCCGTCGTTACTACATTCGTTTTCTACATACTGTCAGTTCACATTTGCATATTATTATCGTTGATGCATGACCGGTCGGCCGTAACGAATAATGCTCCCCGGGAGATGTAAACAACAGAAAAAGGTTGGTTTCGATTTTATGGCTTTTAAAAACCAACCATGTCAAGAAAGATAACAAGCCTTTTTTCAAAGTGTACCAGGTAAGTCCTTCAGTTTTGATAATTTAACCTGTTATAGATACAGCAAGTCGAACCAATTTCAGTAGATAGTTTCATTCAAGACTTTCAACGGCAATCCTCAATTCTTCTCTATGGATTTATTACAAGCTAAGCTTAAAAAAAATAAAATAAAAATAAAATCGATTTCTAAGCGTTTCTGTCTGCACACGCACGTTTTTTTTATGGACAACAAGCCAAAAATGACTATCAATTTACCGAACATTTTTGACAGAAATTGTCGTCTCAGAACGCTAGAAATGGAGTTTTAGAGCATCAAGATTTCTAGGCTCGAGTTATTCTCTATAAAGCTAAGGAGGAAGGTGATCAGGGAACTGAACGTCAAAGCCCAAACAAACTTAACTGGTTTTCATCCTCCAGACTGTCTGAGAGCTCCTGGTCTGACACCAAGAATTAGCCACACAACTACTTGTCCATCCGTGAAAATATGGGGAATATGATGATGGTTGGTTAACTGGTAAATGGAAGAGACACTACCCTCGCAAGACAGCAAGCTCTCAGAATATACCAACTGGAACCGCTATGGTGAGCTAAACGAGACTTCACGTGCATAAATTGGTAAAACCTACCGTAATTTCGCCTTCTTCGGGGTTAATTATTCATTGCTGAAGGAATTACTACACGAAAAGTCGGAGGGGTGAAATTCACAGAACGATAAAGGTGGCGGGTATCGGTTGGGCATTACTTGTAACAGTTTAGGAAGGGGGTAAGTAGGGTGTTGGGGGAGATAGTCGTACATTATTTGTGACCTTGTACCTGGGTTCTTATTAAGATTTTCGGCGGTAAAAGCGAGAGAAGGGCTGCCGCGGGAAAGCTTTAAAAGCTTCTGTAAGTTGGTGAGAATGAGTTTTGAGTGGGAGGTTTGGAATGCATTTCCCACCGTTCTGTCCATTGTGTGTTTGATTCTGTATTCTTGCAGACAATATTAAAGAAGCAAATGTTTGGTGTCTACTTTTGTTGATGCAAGAAAGCCATAAACGAGAACCTAACCTTACAATGTATTTCAAATGGTGTTACATAACCTCCGATTGTGTAAAATAAAGCATTTGAATGGTAGCACGTGCCTCTCTCCAGCATTGAAGTCTTGTGATCATGTTGGTAGCAATTCATCTTTATTTTACATATTACATAAAAATAATGGTGTTCGTCCAATTTTAGAAACACCCCTGACAATCAGAATCCTGAGCGGGGGGGGGGGCTCTTACATAAAATTGACGGGGGAGGCCGTCGGAAATTTTGAAAGGAACTCCTAAAAGATACCAGAAACCCGTTTTGTGAGTGTTCCTCACATTAATCTTTAACCCTAAGAGGTACCAATTCTTTCTGAAAAGTTGTTCCTCACAGTACATTTTTTCTAGCTTAATACCTTAAAAAGTACCAGAATAACTCAATTCTAACACCCTAGGTGGTGCCATTTAACCACGATGTCGAACTTTAACCCCTAAAAGGTACGACGATCGCCCCCGTCATTTTTATTAGGACCCCCCCCCCGAATCAGAAAACCGTAACTTAAATATTACTTTAAATTACAGACAACTTGAGGTCTGTAGTTGGTAGACTCTTGGACCTTTCTTCAGTAAAAATCCTTGATTGTTCAGCGAGAACACAAAGTCGTCGAAACTACGAATTTGCAGTCGTAAATCCTATGACAGGAGAAGAAAAACAATAAATTAATGGCTCAGAATGTTGGAAAATAACTCTAGTAAAAAAGCTTAGGGTTTTCATCCATAAGTGTCTCAGAATTATACTACATATACGATAGCCTAAAAAGATCTCAAGTGCAGAAGTTCGAAATATCTGCGAACAAGAAGACATCATGGTGGACTTAACCCAAAGGAAATGGAGTTTGAGAAGATCAGCTGAGAAAGAGTTACAGGCAGTGAATCTGTCGTAGAATAAAGTTAGAAAGGCAGCACGAGATCGTACTCACTGAAAGAAAACTGTGCAGGCCTTATGCGTCCTGTGACGCTGATGAGGAGCGAATAAGCAGTATATTTTTTATTGGACAATGCACTGGTATTGAAACAATCATAATCATTTTCATTTACCTTGGCTATTCGTCTCATTTGTTCAATGGTAAAAAGGCAATTGTATTCTCTTTCTGATACACGACTTAGCTCAGCAACAAAGCGTTTGGACTGGAAAAGAAATTAAGAAATTTATTCACATCTTTAAAACAATCAAACCAACATGTCTTGATTACCAGCGCATCTTTTCCCGCGCATTGCACTAGTTACTATTACTTGTTTCCCGCGCTTGACAATGGTAGCATGATTTCCCTTGCTTGGCACTCGCTTGGCACTTGTTGCATGTTTTCCCGCGCTTGACACCGGTAGCATGTTTTCCCGCGCTTGATACCGGTAGCATGTTTTCCCGCGCTTGATACCGGTAGCATGTTTTCCCGCGCTTGATACCGGTAGCATGTTTTCCCGCGCTTATCACCGGTTAGATATTTTCTCGCACTTGACGCCCATTACACGTTCCGACTTCGAGTTCCGATAAATATTGGTGCATCGTTTTATTTGCTACCATTGGGTTCGCAGTTATTTTTGATTTTGACGGCAAACTACAAAACCACTTAATAAAAATAAGAAAAAAATAAATACCTGAGCTCTGGAACTCATTCCCGATCCGTGTTGTGAGCGTTGAAAGTCCAGGTTTCCGAAGTCATCACTGAATGTGTCGAGTAGGCTGTATTTCATGATCTCCACCACATCCTGGGCGTCCTGTTGACTGGCTTTTTCACGCATCTCCAGGCGAGCTCGAGCCTTAAATCAACAAACAGAATATAAATGTGATTTCTGACGACTGATTGACGTAGGAACGAACTAGTCAGAAATTATTATTCTGACGGCACGGTATAGTCACGGGACATCTCGGGACTCTTAAGTATTTGGCAGGAGATATTTAGTTTTCTACGTCGGTCAGTCTTCTCGAAAGTTGCCTTTTTCGTTTCAGTTTTTATTTAAATACATTAGACGATAATATGTTACAACTGAACAGTATGAAGTAATGTTATAAGTTTTTATACCTTTTCCTCGAGGTCCAGTGCCACTACACTTGTAGGGGGAAACGTTTCCACATATTTTTTGGCCACATCTAAAACGTGGTTTTTAGTAGTTTTCGTATCTGGCGTGGGACAATTTTCTGAACTTTTGAAATATAATTGAAATATAATTGAAATATAATTGAAGTTATAGATATTGAAAGTGAAATGCCAGGATGTTTTTAAAACAGCTCGGCTCAAAATGAGCCGAACACAACCTGTTCATCGGCTCGCCGAAATCGATGCGGTGCCACCGGACGAATTTCAGCCATTTCGCCCTCACTGAAGGCCCTTGTTGGAAAGAGATGCATCGAAATGCCTGGCGTATAGCTAGTATTTGTAAAGCTTTCAAGCCGCACAATATCTCCCGCTTTTCTTCCTATCGCCCTTCTCTCTTGCTGCCATTTTGTGTTGTGAGTCAAATCATTCTACGTCACATGACGTCACACAAGCAAGTCACATGACATTTTGGCCGCGCGCTCGGGAGGACACTTTTGAAGTCAACATACGCGTGTTTTGAGAGCGAGAAATAAGGTTTTTAACATCTTTTTGACACATTTTTATTTCAGAACATTTTTTTATACAAAACAGCAAAAAACAAATTCGTGTCATATACACTTTAAAAGGATCAGGAGAATAGACAGAATATGTTAATTTTTATAACTAGGTAAGATACAGTCATCGGATGACTGACTGACTCATCCTTTATAAACTATTTCACATTGAATGTTTCGTGTTAGTGGAGTCTGAATCACGCCATTCCTAATAATACTTTAGGTCCAAGAACGAGGACGAGCCGAATATGAGCTGATATATAACCAACTCGGCGCGGCGCCTCGTTGGTTATATATCAGCTCATATTCGGCGAGGCCGAGATGAATAACTGTTTTAGTAAATTTTCAAACACTCAAATAACCGGAAATTGGAAAAAATATATATTTCCGCTCCAAAAAAATACATGACTGCACGTCAATGAACAAGTGTCACATGACCGCTTCACAAATCGAAAGCGAGTAAATGCTCTAAGTAGGCGACGAGATCGAGAAGAATGTTTCTTTCAAAAGTAGTTTCCTTCAAAATAAGATCGAGAAGAATGTCAAAGTTTCCTTCAAAAATAAGTCTTAATCGGACTGGCAGAAATGGTTATGGATTTGGACATAACAATTGTAGAAATTATACTGCGGACGAGGAAAGATTTGCCCGCCACGTGCACGTGCCACGTTCACGTGCCATTTTTTTTCCGCGAGGAGGAAAACAATTTTTTTTCGCGTAATTCGTCATCATTTTTCCATATTTGGGCAAATTAACCAATAACGACTCAGATCGGTAGCGGTGGGACCAATCAGAAATCTAGAAAATCATTATCGAAAGGTAAAAATTTACTAATAGCCCTTATCGTAGATGAGTACGCCACGCCAACATATCAGCGGTTTCTCGCTTTCTTGACCCTATAGTCTCGTTTTGATGTTTACGCTCATCGTCGTCAGAGGTTCTTGTAAACATCAAAACGAGATTATAAGGTCAAGAAAGCGAGAAACCGCTGATATGTTGGCGTGGCGTACTCATCTACGATACAGGCCATTTAAGGAGTACCGGACATTTTAAAGGGAGATTTTAGAGGATAAAAGTTTATTGGAAACACTTTCCCAGTTTACATGCCAATTTTCGTGTTTTTCCGGTGCTGACCGTTTGTCAGAACTAGCTGGTAGGACCGGTCAGTTCGTAAATAAAATGGTACATGTACCTGAGTGAGTCTTATAAGCGACTCCAGTTGCCTGGTGGTGATAGGAGTGCTGTCAGCGCTGTGATGTTGGCGTCTCAAGTCAAGGTAAAAATTCTGCCAAAAAAAAACGCTGGATCGTTTAATTTTACAACCAACATGGAAAGAACCTCTTGTAAGCTGTAAGCTGTCATCACCCAAAATGTCAGAAATTGTGGTCATCTAAAAAGGTAGCCTCGAAGGTCTCAAAATATATAATTGTACTAAAAATCAACTTTAAGGCTCCTATGAGCCAACTCGTGAATATGAAACGCTCTAAATAAACGATTCTGTACACCTTCGGACCATCCCCTCTCCTAGGCGTTTTGCTGCACCAGCCCCCACCCTCTGTTCAATTCCTCCCCCTCCCCACCCTCCCATGGGTGAGGCAGGTGACCATTACATATCCCTTGGGGAAAACCCAGGGCATAATAAAATGCCCAGACTTTCGGCACAAGCAACATGACACCATACAGAGAGACAGTCGCGGAGAGTTCCATAGGATACAAGGGGAGGTGCGGGTGTGACAATTAAGGGTGGAGATTTTGTTCTGAGGATTTGCTTTTTCTTGTTTGTGTGAGTGTGCAAGGGGAGAGGGTTGGATTTGGTTGTACTCAGTAAAAAAATGGAATACCGCTGCTGCATTTTGATCAATGGAAGATTATTATAACAATGTAAAATAATAAGAAATGTGCGCGCTTCACAATTTACGCACTCCTCCCGTTTACGTTTTAACAAATGATTCCTCCGAAAGTTAAAGATTTTACTGGCGAGCATTTTTAACAACCCAATGAGAACCTAATATGTATTGTATTCATTTCACCTGCAAGACTTCAGCTGCTGCGGGTGTCAGTTTAGGGTTGACATATGTCCTGGCATAACCAACGTACTGCAAAGTGGAGAATTGTAACGTCAAAATAACACAGCTCTTTTTTGTGTGGAACTGTTTATTATGCTGTACACGGTGGTTCTACCTTTTGAGTCTGTGGATGAAATTCTACGTTGAAATCATTTAAATGAAAGCTGCTGAGCAGTACTTTCCTGTGGTACTGTTTATTATGCTGTACAAGGTGGTTCTACCTTTTGAGTCTGTGGATAAAATCAAACGTTGAAACCATTCAAATGAAAGCTGCTGAGCAGTACTTTCTTGTGGTGCTTTTTAACGTATGATGCTGTACAAGGTGGTTGTAACTTTAAATCTGTGGATGAATTCATATAGTGCGACCATTCAAATGAAAGCTATTGAGCAGTACTTTCTTGTGGTATACTGTTAATTCTGCTATACAAGGTGGTTCTAACGTTTGAGTCTGTGGATGAATTCGCACAGTGTGACAATTCAAATGAAAGCTGTTTTTCCTATGATACACTTTGCTTTTCATGATTTTACAACATGAAAGGGTAACAAAATACTTCCTTGAGACACGAACAGCTTACCTTCCGTAAAAGCGGAGCAGGTATAGCGTCGAACTCTTCATTTCTGCCAATCTACGAACAAAGAAGAACTTTAATTATCCAACACACCGTTAGGGAAATTAAGACCATAATAATGGCTTGATTGCGTGATTGCATAGACCATTACTTCAGAAATGACATTTCTCCTAAATGTTTAAAGATAGCCAAAACCTTTACGAAATTCTCCGAACTTGACCGAGCGCTGTCGTCCGAGAACAGATGATCAGAGTTTCAGCACGTTTTCCGAGACAAAAGGCAATAAACTTGAAATAATTGACCCAATTTAAGCCCAAAACACTTATTTTTACTCTTAGAGCACTAGTAGAATGATGTTAAACAAAACTGGACCATATATTTTTAGGTTTTCACTGATATAAAGATGTCTTTTAAGCTGTTTAAAGTAAAAAATGGTGACATAGCCCTATGTCTCCTTGATGTTTTTTTGATAGCCAAAGACTTCACGAAATTTTCCGAACTTGACCAAAAGCTGTCGTCCTAGAACAGTCTAAATTACCGATGAATACCAAGACTGCAACTTAACTTGAATGCTATAATAAGCTGAGCATGTCACCTTCAGACGTTCAGAGAGCGGTTTGTCTGCCTCCCACTGCCTTCTACTCTCATCCTCATCACTGTCGCTGTCCTGTGTATGATAGAAACAAATCATTTACAATATTAACGATATTGTTACTGACTAAACAATATGTGGAGCATCTTGTATCGCAATTTGGTTGCTTCGCTGCCACAAAATTTGTGCAAAAGGCCGGGAAAAGGTAACACCAGCCAACACTTGAAAGTGTACCTCAGTTGTTCAGTAAAAGAAAGCTGCATTAAGTTGCACTTTAAACACCAATTGCGGCTCAGTTTGCGACAATTTAATCGTTACTAGGACCATGCACAATTTCCCGTGCTTGCCACCGGCGGTGTGTTTTCCCGGGGTGACAATTGTCCAGCTCGTGAGCTTCTGTATCAAATACGGTTACCCCAACCCTAACCCTAACCTTCTTTGCCACTTTTCCCCCTTTTACTCCCTTTCGCGGTCGCCTTCTTTTTTCTGTTATGGTGCAACAAAGCACCACGGGAAGATACCATCCCGGCGGCGGCCTGAATTAATGATATCCATTATTTCAAGCTGCTCTTTGTAAGTAATGCTATTCATTATTCTTACGGGATACCGTGTTGGATATCCAAACACCTCGAAGTAGGTTAAAAAACTCGACTGAGCCTCGTTTTTCCAACCCACTTCTCGGTGTTTTGGATATCCTGATTAAACACTCTTCCTCGTGTTTGTGATATATTACTTGCGACGTATCTTTTAGCAAAGACTTTAGACTGAACTGTACCTGTCTAGAACGGCGCCTGGCAGTCGCTATTCCAAGTGTACTGCGAAGAAAGCAAACATAAGGAACATTTAAGATAGTTTATTATCAGTGTCATTTTTGTGTTGTCTTTCTGAAATGCTAGGTAAATACGTGTATGGTTCACCTCTTTTTTCCAGCATGTAACGCCATAACGTGTTCTGACAACAAACAGTCCATTTCCTGTCGTAAAAAAAAGAAACATATAAGCTTATAACTTAACTTTTACAAAAGAATAAACTTCATACCAAATAAAACTTACCTCATCTGGCTTGTCCAGCAAAATGAAGACCTAAAATAAAGGCAAAACTGTCTTAGGTAATATAACGTAACAAAGATAAAATAAAAATAAACTCAAAACGCAACTTTTAAACTTACAAGGTCAAAACGAGACAACAGGGCACTTCCCATCCTGGCGAAAACGAAAGAAAACATACAACATGTGTTTCAGCCTCGCTCAACACAAAATGCTCCTTGTAAACCAAGTGAAATTTCAACCCCCGCATCTGAAGGACTGGGAGACTGACTTTTGTCCAGACCCTGCTCTCTTAACTCGTGAATACGTGAAGCGTTGAACGCGTTATAACAGACAAGGACAAATATGCAAACTGTCACTCCTTCCTTCACTCAGCTGTAAACTGAGGGAGAGTTCAACAGTTCAATAGCTAATTAGCAATTGCATGGATAAGTCGCCTACGTTAGTAGTATAGTAGGGATGTTTTAACCTACTTTTTAACTCGTTAATACGCAAAGCGTTGAACGAGTTTTAACAAACGGGGAAAAATATGCAAATTTTCACTCCTTCCATCAGTCAGCTGTAAACATTGCTTGATAATTATGTTGACCAGTGCATAAGGCTTGCGCATATATTTTTCCCATTCCAAATGCGACAGGTAATGGTCACCTGCCTTGCCCATGGGGAAAGCGTTGGAGGGAGGGGTGGGTGGGGAGTTGGACGCAGAGGGTGAGAGGGGGGCGGTGGAGCAAAACGCGTAGGAGAGGGGAGCGTCCGAAGGTTGTTTCGTATTCACGAGTTGGCTTGCAGGAGCCTTTTATTTTTCCAAGACAACTGTAAAACTTGAAAACTTTGGCCACACGTTGCCACAGTTGTTTGTATTTTGAAAATTTAATAGAAATGCATGAGAATACCAAAAGGTTCGTATTATCGTGTTGCAAAGGTTACGTACATATTGTTCCTAAATAAACGCAATTGTCATCCTTGCAGCTGAAAACGACGAATTTTGGCTATTTAGTCTTGCATCGGAAGTGGATTGCAATTTGAAAAAATTGGCCATTTTTTCCAAGTTTTCCCAGTGCGTGTCTTAGAAAAATTGCTAAAAACTGATAATGGATTGTACTTCCTTGGAGTAATCACTTGATAATTTCGTCTTCATGTTCTAAGCAAAGGCACTTAGTTAATATTTAGTGCAGTTTCGATGAAAACACAACAAAATCCCCATGCCATTGCCCCTTGAAAGTTTTCTTTATTAAGGAAAAACAACTGTCATAGTCATTAAAGATGTGGTTATTGTTCACCGTGGTTTGTAAGATTGGTGAATGTTTATTCATTTGTAAACAATTGACCTCATCGCCTGATAAAGACTAGCAGCAATAGCAGTAAAAACGTCGCGTTCAACATCTCAAAGCGACTCAATCGTGAGACAAATGAAAAAACATACATCCAGCTGTCATAGTCCTTTGTGTATGAGTGGTGACTTACTTGAGGTTCTCAGAGACTGTCTTTGCTTTGTTGTAATGGCCGCCCACTGGGTTAGCAGCAGCAAGAATGGACGTCCTTGCTGGCAAGCTGAAATTAAATAACAATTACGATTGTAAAGTAACAGCGGTTTTCAACTGAGTGTCGTATAACCAAAACCAAAGTAATCACTCTGCCCAATCACAACGCAGACAATCATATGAACCATTCAAAACTCAAATCATATCCATGTAAGGAAGGAAACAAGAAATCAGAGAATTAACTCTGTGTGTAAATTATAGTGCTAAGGTCAACCCATAAATTTCCCTGTACTGAGCGTTAGCCCTAGGCCTAGTAAGGAAATGAGGGACCACACGAGGGAAAGAAAAAAATCTTCCACCTCGGTGGGATTCGAACCCGCGACCTACGGATTAGATCTTCCGTCGCTCTTCCGCTTGAGCCACGAGGCCGTACGGGAGCAGATCGTGGGTAATAAGGTGGTAATTCGTGGCAATGAGAATGTGAAGGGTACAAATAGATGTTGAGCCACGTTGAAGCGCGGGAAAACGCGTGCGAGCAAGTCATGATTGGTTCAGGTCACTTCTGATTGGATGAAAATTAGCCAATCACAAAGCGTAGCAATGCAAAACCAGTTGAAACCGCTCTAAAGCAGTTTTCCAATTACGTTCAAAGTAATTTTTCATTTGCCTTTCTTCTTTGAAATAACCAATACACGTTACATCAGCTTTGCAGTAATCCACGGGTGAGAACGTCTCAGAAATTACAAATATCTCTTTAATGATTACAAAATAAGCCACTTGTTCCAGTTACAGTTTTCCTTCTTTTTCCAAGCTTTTCCATAATCTGTTATTCGGGCGCGACTGGTGTTTGATTATTATGTTATTCGCGCGCGCACTTAGCTGTTTGAATATTATGTTATTCGCGCACGCACTTAGGTGTTTGATTATTATGTTATTCACGCGCGCACTTACCTGTTTGATTATTATGTTATTCGCGCGCGCACTTAGGTGTTTGATTATTATGTTATTCACGCGTACAAAATATTCCTACTCACCTACACACAATGCCAGCTTTTGCGATACTGATACTCTGCTGTTCCTAATAAAATAACAAGCCCATCAACACATCTACAGTCTTGAAGAAATAGAGATCCAACACGAGGAAGAGTGTAAACACCGAGAAGTGGAGTAAGTTATAATCAAGTGAGGCCTTTAAGCTACTGTACCCAAACCCGAAAAAGCCTGGAAAAAAATCAGGGCTTTTCAACGGCTTTTCAACCGAGAAGTGGGATTAATTAAAGGGCTCTAAAAGCCATCTTGTGAATACGGAACAAAATACACGTCCGATTTCCTTTCTTTCCTTTTAAAACATTCCAAAAATCAACATGTCAAAATTTGATCGAATTGGCACTTTAAATACAGAAAGAACGAAGGAATAAAATCGCCAAAATCTATGCTAATTAAGATCGTGTTTCCAAGCCACCATCACGCTTATGATTTACTTTGCTCAAACTTGATGAATAATTAATGAGTTTGAGAAGTAATATATCAAACACGAGTAAGGCTTTCATCAGGATTTCCAAACACCGAGAAGTGGGTTAAAAAAAACGAGGTGCAGCCGAGTTTTTTAACCAACGTCGAGGTGTTTGAAAACCTGATGAAACACTTTTTCAAGTGTTTGATATAGCTTCTCAGACTGATCATTAACAGTTTTATGTTTTTTTTTTTCAAAAATGACAGTGAATCAAACATGAAATCCGCACAAGTGAGATGTAAGTAGTATGGCAAGCACAGCCCTCGCCACGCTCACGCGAAAATCGACTTTGCCACTTACTAGTTTGCGGATAGCGATCGAAACGGTTAGTATGCCCTTCGGAAAATACGCAAATAATTTACGTAAATATTCGAAAAATCACTAAAACCTTCGTTAAATTATAAGCGTTGTTCAACATTACCATTGCTTCCAACAAAGCTTGATGCTGAGTTCCCATTTTGTCAAATTCATCAATGCAACAACACCCTGACACAGAAAAATAAAAGTGGAATTCCACTAAGTGATATTTCTAAACAAAAACATTACAGTGGCATCTGTAAGTAAAGGCACCCAATCAGCTCCGGCAGGTCCAAGAGCGGGATCGACCCTCGCTGCAGACGCTATTGAAGGCCGTGCCACCTCTCCCCGGCAGTTTTTTTTTTGTTTATAAACAAGATACGCTATGGTTTCCATTTGGAAACGATGTGGTCTAGGATGAGGGCATATCAGACTTTCCTGTGATTTGAATGTAAGCCTGGGACCAGCCTCGTGTTTCCTTAGGGCCCTTTATTTTAGGACTCAGAACAACAGAATATTCTGAAAACGAAATGCTCTTAAAAGAGGTGACCTAAGAACCAACATATTTGCGCAAGCGCACTTGACAATAGACACGGCTGAACATGGTCGAATATCAAACAAACTTCACTCTGCCTGTAATTGCAAGTTTTATTTTATTTTTGGCTATTTTCATGATTTCTTTTTACTGGTTAAATGTACAAAACAAGCAAAGGTATGTGAATATGAAGAAATGCGGGCTTGGCGAAGCGCAAAACAATGCCAAAACCAAACTTGGATTCAAGGGTTTGTGGAGAAGATCACTGTTGGGCCGCGTACGATTTCCCGCTGAAACTTTCCCAAAAGAACGTACATTCTGCTGCCTATTCCGAGTCAACCGTATTCTGTCTGTTATACGGAGCAATGAATGGAATGCTATTTTGTTCATTTGAAAACAGAATAGGTCCCAAAAGAATGTCATTATGAACTATTCCGAGTATTCCTATTCCGGAATAGTTCCAAAAGAACGCGCCGTAAGACAGGAAATTAAAACTTTACGACAGGAAATTTAACTCATCATTGGGTTACCTGTTAATTGTAAGAAAAATCCCAACAAGATGCTGGGTAACCCTGTGCTGGTCTTGAATCTCATCCAGGGCCCTCGGGGTAATACTTGTAGCTGCTGTACGCTACAGAACCTGGGTTACGCTTCAGCCGCGTGGGCCCCCGGTGAACTTACCTTGGTCTCCCAATACAAGTGCTCCAGCTTCCAAAGAGTAATCCCCGGATGAACCCTCTTTTGTTAGCGTCACCTGCACACAACATAACAAGAGAACATACTAAGCCACTAAACTTTGTACAAAGTCTAAAGCGGTAAGTTTCTAAAGAAACTGTGATGCTGTATTGGTGAGGGAGTTAAACACCAAAAATTGGTTTTCTCAACTGAGTTCATAAGATACTAAATAAGCCACCGTAAGAAGATTCAAAAGCTGATGCCGTGTTTCAAACGCTTGCCCTCCGTCAGAGAGAGAAGGGTTAGCGCTCGAAACGTCAGCTTTTGAATAATTAAAGCAACTATTCTTCGAGAAATTCGAACATGTACATGTATATGTATATGTGTTCCAGTCGAAGTGAATGCCATATTGCTCTATAACAACGTGAACTGTCCGATCCATTGAGTTGATGTTTTATTATGATGTGCTTATTGACGGATGCTTGCGCAAATGCGTACAGCCCTCGTACGGGACTTTCATCAATGGTTTTGCGAAGAAAAGGGTTGCAGGGCCGTACGGGTCATATGATAATATATTTTAGTATATGCTGAAACAGTGGATAGCATTGTTGGCGCGCTCTGATTGGCTACTGAAACTCGGAATAGCAAGTGCTATTCACCTCCCAGCAATTTGCGCGCGAAAATTGTAATCGTTGACAGGAATAAATGAGTTAAAAAGCATCATTTTCGTTATATTATCTCACTGTTTCAGCATATACTAAAACAACTATTCACCTCAGTGTAGGTGGGTAGTGGTGGATATTTACCGAGCCGCGAAGCGGTGAATAGTTGTTAATTATCAACTGAATTAATAAGGTAAATTGGCCATCGTAAAGAGATTCAAACGCCGACGTTTCGAGAGAAACTTTGAACGATTTTTATTTGCTCTGACCTCGAATGTCAGCTTTTGAATTTTAATACGGTGGCCAATTTACCTTATAACTCAATTGATAAAACCGACCAAATTTTCGTATTGTTAAATTTCCCCTTCCATAAGCTTCATGCTACATACGTGTTTATGTTTGGAGCTGTAGGATTTTGCATTTATCTCAAAATGCTTGTAATTACCGTGAGTCCAGAAGTTGATGTTGCATTTCCACAAACGTACACACCCCTGGGAGCAATGTTAGATACTGCCTGTAGCATCTGTATCCAAAAGAAACATTACTTTCAGTAATCAAATCGCCCTAAAGGCTCCTATGAACCAACTTGTGAATACGAAACGCTCTAAATAACACCTTCGGACCCTCCCCTCTCCTACATGTAGGCATTTTGCACAACCGACCCCCCCCCCCCCCCCCCCCCCCCCAATGCGTCCAACTCCCCACCCTCCTCTCCCTCCAATGCCGTCCCCATGGGCAAGGCAGGTGACCATTACATATGGTGGGCTCAATGTTCACCGACCCGACCCTCTCCTAGGCATTTTGCTCCACTGACCCCCCACCCCCTACGTCAAACTCATTACCCTCATGTCCCTCCAACGCTGTCACCATGGGTAACGTAGGCGACCATTTCATATCGCGGGCTTCGTGGTTACAGCCGACCGAGCAAGCGATCGAGTGAAATTTGTACCCAAATGCTACAACTCGTTGAACGCTTCGCGTATTCACGAGTTAAAAAACATGATACTTCGTACAATGCATACAAAACAGTGTTTAGTTAACCTGACTTTTTCCAAGACCTGGGTCACCAACAACCAGAATGTGTGGATTGCCTCTGACTGGAATACGATTCTGTGGATTAAAGAAAAACGTGTAATGAACAGTTCATTGAGTGATACAACGAAAACCACCTAACCGTGGGATGGAGCCAAATTGACACATCACTACCCACTCACTTTCGTTAATAAAAACCATTAAATTCCTGAGGAATCGTGCTGAAAATATAACACACAAGACTTTCGCACTGTGTCATGTTTCACCCTACTTTTGCTAGCCATTTAAGAAAAAACCTTTTGATAAAAATACCGTGAACAATTTAAGTCTCCTCCTTTTTCAACGATTATTCCGTCCATCTGAACAGCAGTCATAAAATCTTCCATGTCTGCTAAACCGTGTCTGGGCTTCAAACAAAAACCCAACTCCTTAGGAATTTAACGTTAATTATCAACGAAAGTGGGCGGGGCTCCATTCTACATTTGGTGATTTTCATAGTTTAATACAGTCACCTTCACCTAGCTTCTTCCCTGACACAATAAGATCCTAAAGGACTATCACATAAAAATCTTCTAACAGTGATCTTTTTATAAAACGTTTGCTACAGCTAGGTAATGAGTTAATCGTGTCCGGAATACAAAAAAAATGGGGGTCGACGACTTTGTCTCGGAGATAAGATATCACAAAGACGCAGACGCAGATGCAGACGCAGATGCAGACACAGACAATCCAATGAACCAATCAGAACTCAAAACAAATACATGTTGCCAGTGTCACGCGCGGGAAAACCTGTGCGAGCAAGTCACGATTGGTTTTGGTTTTACTTCTGATTGGTTGATAAAGTGGCGCGATATCTTTTAGCCAATCACAAAGCGTAGCAATTCAAAACCACGGCAATACGTTGCAAATAACTAAGTTCGACACTCAATTGAAAACCTCACTTTTATAAACTTACCTTGTCATTTAAGTATCTCTGAGTTCCTCCAAAGAGACCTAACACCAATCCTGCTTTTACCAACTAACAAAGCAAGAATAATTAGTCATTCCCAAGGCAATTAGTAAAAAAGTATATTCAATCCAGCTTGCAAATTTTCAAGAGTCATTTCTTAAAGTTACCTCATGTCCATAAATGGAAGGACAAAGAGATCTGCAAAACAATTTGTTTAAAGATTTTCATGAGATATATAAACAGTGACTCGACTGATAGCCTGTTCCAGGCGCCGCGAAAGAAAAATCGGGCGCAAGAGAAAAAATGAGGGGGGGGGGGGGGGGGGGGGCTGGGGAGAGAGGCAAAAGAACGCCTGTGAAATTTATTTTAAAAAGCTCGTGGCGGTATACCAGAGTCTGGTATACCCTCTGATTGGCCAAATTTGACACCTGTTGTCAACACTACAGCGTTGTTGACGCAGACAAGAAATGCGATATGGCGTGCGAAGGTCATCCTCAATCGAGCCACGCACGGTTTGGATCTGTGTTACAGCAAGCGCTTAAAGTGCACCTAAACCCCAATTTTTTTTTCTGTTAATCAACTCAATGTACGTTAAAAAGTCGAATACTGAAATATTTCTTGTTTTTAACGTCGCGTTAGTGAGTTATAGAGATTTGAATTTACCAAATGCTAATTAGATTACGTCAAATGCAGACTCGATTATTATACAACTACTTGTTTCCACCTACAAGTAATATTTTTTTTACAAATCAATTGACTATAAACAGTTTTTATTAGTATTTCTTAAATTGATTATCCTTAAGCTGTGAACTGCGTATTGTAAATTGAAGTAGAAATAATGGTAAAGTCTGCATTTGACGTCATCTAATTAGCATTTTGTAAATTCAAATCTCTATAAGTCACTAACGCGACGGTAAAAACAAGAAATATTTCACTATTCGACTTTTCAACGTACATTGAGTTGATTAAAAGAAAAAAAAATTAGGGTTTAGGTGCACTTTAAAGATTTCCCGCATGTGGATAGTTTACGTATAGAACAAAAAGATTGTATTCAAAACCTGTTGCAGTCTGGTCTGATGTCTATGCCATTCTTCCAACAGGATTTGGAAATAGCTTGATCTTTCAACTTTTGTTCAAGGTTAATCGCATCGCAAAGAAAAGCTGTTTCTACGATAATTGCGGTTACTCCGCTCGTCGAGTTAAGGACATTAAATTGTCTCATTCCTTGCTTAAGGAATGAACGTAAGAATTTACTAGCATCCGTGAGATTTACAAAACAGCAACCATGCTGCAGATTATCTGTTGGATGCCAAATCAAATAACGCTATTACAAAACAACGGAGGTTTATCCAAGCTCCACTGAGACACACTACTCGACTACAGAACTAACTAACTAATGAGCTAAATTATTCAGGGCTCGAAATTAAAAAAAATTATCAATCACAATTTGCGAGAAATTTCTAAAATTTCGTCGCAAGTTCGAAAATTTTAGTCCCAAATAAAAACAACTAAAAAATACTATCGGAACCGAAAATGAGAGACGAGAAATTTCTGAGAAAGTCTGAAAAAGTGCGCCCGTGATACACTTTTTGGAAACCGCATTAATGGAGCATAAAATCGACGATTAAGTCACGCAACATTCAACGTGAATTTCGCAGGATTTTTCGGATAAAAATACAACCCCCAGTTACAAATATTAATGCTTTATTAACTAGGCCGTAAAACAATCGCAAAATCGCGACTAATAGACAGATTTTAGTCGCAAAGGCAAAATCTTAGTCGCAAATGCGCCCGATACGGGCGCAATTTCGAGCCCTGTTATTGCAAGAATTCATGATTTCATTGCAGTGGAATTTTAGACTACGGCATTTTGAGACTCGGATCTAAGACGCCTATATCCTTTCCGCTTCTGCAGTTCGTGACTTAACGTGCTATATTGGCCAAGACCAAACTCTTGGCACCCGAAAACCGACCAAATCCTTGTTTTTCGAAGCGAAGCGAAGTTGAAGTAATACGCGCGATGAGATCTTATTTCCCAGGAAATCTACAACGATTTTGATTGACAACTAAAAACCACAACTACTTTGCCGCTGTCGGCGGTCAAAAGTGGGCGGCGTGAGCTTAAAAAATTAATTTCACAGTTGTTTCTTCGCCTCTCTCCCAGTTTTCCCTCGCGCCAACCCTTTTTGTGTTCTGACGATGACAAAGTGCTATAATAAATTAATATTATTACCATGTAGAAGTGTAATTATAATCTAGAGTCTTTAGATAGTGCATGATAGTGATGATGACGATGATGATGATAATGGTGGAGATAGCGATGGTGATGATAATGGTGGAGATAGCGATGGTGATGATAATGGTGGAGATAGCGATGGTGATGATAATGGTGGAGATAGCGATGGTGATGATAATGGTGGAGATAGCGATGGTGATGATAATGGTGGAGATAGCGATGGTGATGATAATGTGATGATGATTGATGGTGCTGTTGGTGATGATGATGACGATGGTAAATTTTCTCTTTATTTCCTTCTCGCTATAAGCTCGTGAAATACACAACAGCAGCTACTCACCCAACAATAAGTCGAAACAAGTTCTTCTGAGCTTGAATTTCTTGAATAGCATACAGTTCCTGCCGAGCAAAGCATAGAAAATAATTGTCATGATATACATGTATCACTGCGATCTTCAGGGGAAATCAGAAATTACTACAAGGATAGCATTCAAACTCCACCAATCACAACACATAAACATGATCTTTTGACCCTATTGAATTAAACATCCTTGTTTGCTATGAGGAATGCCATGATACATGTTATTGCAGTATGGAATCAAAGGGCTCTAAATGCCATCTTGTGAATACAAAACAAGTTCACAGATCGGTTTTAATTTCCCATACTGAGTTTGAAGTCAAAGCGTTGAAGAGTAAAACAGATTTCAAACGACCAAAACATTTTAGCGTGACATAATATGCATTGTGTGAAACAAGACTGTCTAGACAACTGAATAGATGTAATTACACTGGGGAATTAAATAAGTTTACTACAGAAATCATCTTTTAACATGTAATACACAGGGGAATTAAAAGAGTATCTCGTTCAACGCTTCGCGTATTCACGAGATAAAAACGAAACGGTTGTTTGAGCTTTAAATTTCACAGTTCGCATGTTATTGAAACACGCAGTAAATCAGCCACAACAAAAACAACTTTACCTTGATGGAGAATTCCATGGACAGCCCACTAGTTTGCTCTCCACTGCTGGAACTGCCTTTATTATTATTCACGGCATTAGCATGGAGGTAGAGAAGGAACATACACTTGTCTTTGTTGTACTTGCTACGATCTAAACACAGTCACATATTTGTTATTAGATATTAGGACCTTAAAAGGACAGCGCCCTGGCTAAAATATTGTCTTTTCATTATGGCCAAAAGCTTGCTTTAAGCTTGCTTTACAGCCTGCAGACAGGCTGCCAGTCGGACGGCGGGGTCATACGAAAAAGGTAAGTTGCCGGCGCTTCGCACCGTTAAATAGCGCCCCTCCAAGCCAGGAGCCTGTTCGCAGCTAGCTTGCTTTATTATCTACTTGACTGCCTGTCAAAATTAAAATTGGTGAACTGTAATCCACTTCCATCCTTGTAATCCTTCACTGTTTCTCCAAACTACTACTTCTGTTTTGCTCTATAGCATCTTTTTATGCAATTTAGTTATATATTTGGTGGCACTTGGCGATATAACATGGAAATTAAGTGAACGCAATTTCGTTATTTTAGCGGAATGGTGTCCCTGTAACATGTTCATTCATTCAAATAAAGCGCAGACTAAAAATTAATCAGAATTCAACGAAAAATTGAAATTACAATTTGTAAAATACTGAAGAAACAAAAAACCCAGTAACTTCAGATAAATTTGGACTCTCGTTTATAGCTAGTTTAGACAAGCGACGCAAACACAAGCACAAGTGCAAGCAAACAGACGTCAGTGAACTATCATGATAATGCAAATGCAAACGCAAGTGCGAGCGCTGATGGAAGAAATGGAAATTTCTCCATTTTCTTGCACTTGCATTTCATACATGCGAACCAGGGCAACACAAATGCAAACACAAGGGGAAAAAATCGTTTTATACATCCACGGTTGAAAGTGAAACCAAGATGGCGTTGCTCACCATCTTGGGATCTTCGCCACCTTCGTGAGCCTTCTTTTGGATGCTCAATTGCGTAAACGTATCTTACTCTGCTTGCATTTGCATTGTCGTGTGAACTATTGTTAGCACAAAACGGTACCCCCGTAAGAATAATGAATAGCATTACTTGCAAAGAGCAGCTTGAAATAATGGATATCATTCATTCAGGCCGCCACCGAGATGGTATCTTCCCGTGGTGCTTTGTTGCACCTTAACAGAAAAAAGATGGCGACCGCGAAAGGGAGTAAAAGGGGGAAAAGTGCCAAAAAAGATTATAGGGTTAGGGTAACCGTATTGGATACAGAAGCTCACGAACTGGAAAAATTGTCACCACGCCGTTGCTTTCATATAATTTGAGTCTTCGTTCCACTTCATCAAGTGGCCTGAATTAATGATATCCACAATTTCAAGCTGCTCTTTGCAAGTAATGCAATTCATTATTCTTAAGAGGATATCGTGCTGGTTAGCATTAGGTTTTGAGCAAAAATAGTCCTGGGGACTCTGTGCTCTTTAAGAAATATTTTTGCGTATTATGCCGTTTAAAGGGACACTGTCCTGGCGAAATAGCAAAATTTGGCTTAGCTTATTTTCAAGTTATCTCGCTAAATTCCAACAAATATACAACTAAGTTGGATAAAAAGATTCTATAGAGCAAAACAAAGGCAGTAGTTTGGAGATAAAGCGAAGGATTGCAAAGATTGAAGTGGATTACAGTTCATGAAATTTGAACTATTGACCTTCTGTCAATAAATCAAACTTGCCATTCTTGTGAAATTTTGACTTTTCTAGCCGTTATCTTATCTGCTTAGTTCATATTTCTTTGCTTCTATCACTTTTGGCGATAGTTTCTTCCAATTTCAAGATAATAAAGTAAACTTAAACGACGCTCTTGGCCATAATCATAAAAACATGATATTTCAACCGCGACAAGGACACCATGAGATTTCGCATTTATGCGTTTCAGCCATCTATGCATTTTGTGCATAAAAACAATCCCTGCCTTTTTGTCGTGATCATCTCCCATAAGCGACCACTTTCCCGGGCAGGAGGAGGGTGGTCACTTCTAAAAGAGTCAACTGTACTTACGTTCCTCTGAGCTGGTAATCTTGACAACACCAGTCATGGTAACCATGTCACCTGGAACACAGCTGTCCACTAAAACAAACACATCACGCAATGTTTAATCATAAGAAAGTCTCACCTACATGTACCAACAAAAATGTTTTTAGTCTAAAAAATGAATTCCCAAAAAATATCTTGACTTCTTTCTGGAAAAGGGAGCCCTAAGTGGAGATTAACTCTGATTTCAGAATATAAAATATAGAATATGTCAAAACAAAACCAACACAAACCTAACGTCTGTCACTATCACTGCTTATCTGACCTGGTCCCGGTTGTTCAAAAGGTGGATAGCACTATCCATCGGATAAATCACTATCCAGTGGATAAGTATTAACAAAACTCATTGTGTCATCCGCTGAATAGTGATTTGTCCGGTGGATAGCGCTATCCAACCTTTGAACAACCGGGCCCTGGCTTCAGTTTGTGAAGATAGAAACAAACCAATATTTAACCCTCCAATCCGACATTAAAGCACTTTGGAGGAACCATAGAGTTCCGAAAGTGGCGACCCCTGTTTCTTTTGGAATTAACAGGCCTAAGGGGCCTCTACTTTCAGGTAGCCGTTACTTTCGGGCACTTAAACTACGTGGGTAATATTGAAGAAAAAAATTATGGTTAACACAACTGCGGAACAAGCATAATGGCCCTTGAATTCTCTCTTTCTCGTTGATTCTTCAGCATTATTGTTCAGTAAAACACTAAGCTATCCCATCTGCATGGAGACGTCACTATGGTATTTTTGATTGGACTGTTACTTTTTTTTTTTTTGGGGGGGGGGGGGGGGGGGGGGGGGGGGGGGGGTTACGTTCTGGAATTACTAAGAAAGGTTCGAAAATTAACATTACTTTCGGGTAGCCGCTACTTTCAGAATCCAAAAAACGTTACCTAAATCAGCTGTCAGCTCACACTCCACAGTTCTCGGAATTCTTCCAGATTCTCTCCGATCATCATCCATGATTTCCTGAACTCTGTGCACAGTAGGAACAGAAAATAAAACATTACATATAGTACACTGACATTATGGTTTTCTTATTTATCATCACTGAGATTGCTTCGCCGACCAAGGAACCTTGCAATATTTATTATAATTATTGTCATACCACTGGGGCTGAGAAAACAGACCACTGTATCTTGTCCTGTCTAGAGAGTTCATATCAGCAGTGATCAATTAACAAAATTAATTATCAGCCTGATTTCAGTTTCATTTTCAGTTGAGGTGCAGTGGACTGGTGGTTTCAGGGCTGTCATTTGTAGCAGGCAGCTGGCTGTTACGGCTGGCAACTGTGGTGAAAATGACTGGCAACTCAAAGTTTAAAAATGACTAAAGTCCAACAACAACCATGGAAGGCTATTTTGAGTTTTTGACCACCTATTTTCTTTGTGTAACGACAACCCTGGGTGAGGGTATTGGACTGCAGATCTAAAGGTCAGTGGATCGAGGGCCCGGTCTTCTATCGTGTTGTTTTCTTAGACAAGAAACTATGCTCCACCTTGTTTATCTCCACCCAGGTATATAAATGGGTACTAGTGACTGTACATGTAATGCTGGAGGTAACCCTGTGATGGTCTACACTGTAGTATTCCATCCAGGGAGTAGTAGCAATTATACCCCAAGATAAACCAGGTTAAACCTCAGGCCATGTGGGTTGCCTGTGACAGTGTGGGCTGTCTGTGGCTCACATGCAACGTTCTCTACCTGATACGATTTCTGTGTATGGAACTTACAGATATGGTAAAACTGGGAGAGTTACACTGTATACCTCCACATGCAAACACAAAATGTAAGGAAACGCACTGAGTGACTGCCCTAGAAAATAGGTGGTTGTTAAGTTTGTGATTTCACACAAACAGTAATTTGTTTTACAATCAAGTATTTTTTTTTTATAAAATGCTAAAGTGAACAATAGTCCATGAAGAATGAAAAACTAGCATATGCAGCATTGCACTATGATAGATGTCCCCATGGCCTAATCAATGGTTCACAGCAAGGAGAACTGGAGTGCAGGGGCAGAGCCTCATACACATGACATAAGATACTTATGCACCCTGCTCTTAAAGGATGCGACACGATTTACAGTGATGTTACCAACTTTCTTGAGAGTGACAGTCATTCTTTTAAACGACCACCCTTGGTGCAGGAAAAAGTGGTCACTTAAGGAAGGTGGAAAAATCAATTTGAAACAGTATTTGACTGAGAAACAAAACGGTTATTTACAAAGACAATAATTACAAGAGGTTAGAGCAGTTTTCAATTGAGTATCGTAAAACCAAAACCAAAGTAATTACTCTGACCAATCACAGCAGTCGTAAACAATCCAATGAACCAATCAGAGCTCGAAGCAATTACATGTCGCGGGCGCAAAGCGCGGGAAAACGCGTGCGAGCAAGTCACGATTGGTTTTGGTTTTACTTCTGATTGGTCGAGAAAGTGGCGCGAGATTTTTTAGCCAATCACAAAGCGTAGCAATGCAAAACCAAAGCAATTGTGTAATTACTTTCGACAGTCAATTGAAAACTGCTCTATCACAAGTAATGAGGTAATTTAACTGTTTTATTATTTTATTAATTTGCAGGATTCATACATGCCTGCCATTCACTGAGTTTGTGTAGATACAATGTATATCCTTTACACGATTCAGTATTTTACTTTTTACAAGCTAACCTGACAGTTTGCCAATCAATAGTCTGCGTCAACGGTGAACTTCTTTCAGGGTTGAAGGACTTTCCACGGCAATCCATAGACGAGCACTGACAAAAACAAAATCAAAGAATAACTTGAGGATAATTTTTTGTATTTTTATTAATTATTTCCTAGATTTCAACATTGCCCGGACCTGTTCCCAAAAAGGCATTTCCCTGAATGTCAGCAGGATGCACCAAACATAATGTACAATGAAATACATGTAACTGCTATGACAGACAGCAAACATACTTTTTAGCATTTTTTTTTTCATGCAAAGACATGTACAGTACATGTAAGTTTAGCCCTTATCCTGGGGCAATCTGTAGGCACTGTCATTTTTGCATTTGAATAGGTATGCGCATGCATGTCATTCATTCAATTCATTTGTAAGCATGTTGAGATTTTAAAACCCACAGATAAGAACTTTATTATTATTATTCATTCATGTCATTGTCATTTCAATCAAAAGCTGTTATATATCAAACACGAGAGAGAGACAGTGTTTCTTCAGGGTGTCGCAACACAGCGCAGTGAGTTGAAAAAAAAAACAAGGTGCAGCTGAGTTTTTTAACTGACTTAAAAGTGTCTGAAGACCTGATGAAACACTTGTTTGTGTGTTTTAATAAATACAGCTTCTTGAACCATCATTGATTCTTGGAGAAATTCAAAGCAAAATTTCACCATACATTGCATGTTACAAATTCACATGTTTCACATATAGTTAACTGTAGAACATGCCAATACACAAGCTGCAGCTTTAAAAGTTTGCCTAACACATTTTCAAAATTTGAAAGTTTGGCAGCCACCTGATACCTTGATACCAACTTATTTCATGTTTTTGTGCCAAGTGTTCATGGATAGATGCTTGCATCTGCAACTGTATTTTCATTACCTTAGTTGGTACTGAGTATTTGCCGTCAGTAAGATGAATTGCCTAATAGGAAAAAAGAAACAAAATTGGTTCAGAGTGAAATTATTTTTTTGCATTTGCCAAATAAGTGGGGCCCAGGTCCCTCGCCTCAATCTGCCACTAAGCTCCAGTGGGGGCTGCACTACCCTGATAGCTTGTCTTCGAAATGCCCTAATCTCGATGAAAGAAAAGCCTCTCTTTCCACCTCTTTCTTAAGGGAAGGGAGCTCAAAGGAGAAGGGGAGGGGGGGGGGGGAGGTACTCAGGAATGTCAGTGACAGGGAGGTCTTTTTTAGGTTCGAGCAAATTGAGGACTATTTTCTCGTGAATTTTTTCAGGGAAAAGATTTTGGCTGGCTCTTTTTGGGGGAGTTAATTTTGTCACTTTCATTAACAATTTAAAGTTTCTTGATTGCAGTGCAGATACAGTGAAAGCAATCCATACCTGTGTCTCTCCACAAAGGTTACAGCTGAATGCCATATTAGTTACCAGTGGTTTGACATTACTCACTCTAACCACTGTCCCACGAATTGCCACAAATTTACCTATGGTCATATGATCGTGTAAGATATCATGATTGAAGAATGAACATTATTTAGTACACCTCATATTAATTATTAATATTATATAAACTTCGGTGAAATACAAGGATTTTCCCACTACAGAAAAATCATAATCACAAGCGATGATATTAATTTAATCTTCATTGTGCAGGGGAAAGATATCAAATTCTTCATGTTAGCTACATGTACCACGTTTGCTCCACTTATTAAATTTCAATCAAATGCTAATTAACAATGGGTTTTGAAATCACCATCACGCTAAATGGTTGTCTTTGTTCAAACTTGATAAATATTATTAACGAGTTTGAGAACCTTAATGTCACTGTTCAACCAAAATATACGACTTGTACATTGTTATAGCATAATAACAAGCACTTTTAACATATTCTTGCAAGATTAACATGGTGCAAAATATTTTATGTCACAAGGAAGGTAATTTTTCACGTCATGTGATTAATGGCTGGATTTAACTTGTGGTACATGTAGCTGGCACAATTAAAAATAAAACAAATTTCTTGTTTGCAGTAAGAAAATATAGATTACTTCATGGGCAGTGCGGGCATGTGGTATTTATGCGCAAGTTAGTGATGTATCAGAAATTAATTGAGTGAGCACAGCGAACGAGTGAGCCTTCTGATACAAACCAATGAGTGCGTAAATGCCATACAAAGCACTGCCCATGCTGTAATTTTTTTATTTTATAATTTGTGATTGGACAAAACACTTTTTTCACATGTGAGAAAGTCGTTTCGCCATTCTGATTGGCTACAAAGTTTTCACACGCCAAATTTCAAAAGAAAATCTCAATAAGTACAATGTACATGTATGAAATAAATAATATTGTTTATTATTAGGTTTGTCATTTATTTTTTTACCTACCAAAGTAGTTGGATTTTAAATTTTTAAGTTGAGTGACTGGCTCATAATTTGTTATTCTGGTGAAAAAAGGTAATAAAATGAACTATAGTGAGTGAGTCACAAATAGTGCTACCAGTGCCTACATTATTACATGTACATGTATCATATTTTCTTGATTATAAATGCCAGGAGCATTTATTTAAAACTCCACCTCATTGAACCAGTTTATTTGAACCAAGCATTTATTTGAGGTCCGGCATTTGCATGTATCAAATAGGGGTAATTTTTCATCATTTTTTATGATCACTATTTTGTCTTTTATTCATAAATTCCTGATTTAAAAGCTAAATTGGTCAAAATGTTCCTAATTGAATACCTTTGATGAAAACAAGAGCAAGAAGTCTCAAAGAGGCTGTATATAGTCAATAAACTGCAAACTAAGCTAAATTCAGAAGTATAATAAACTAAGAAACTATTGTTGTCATCATTTGTTTACGTTTCATACTGTTTATTCCATTATTTTTATATCAAAGTAATAAAATATTTTCACAAAACAAAGCAAACAGAATGTATCATTAGGTGGAATGGCCACTGCAGTTTATTTCACCCAAAACTATGTTCTTTCATGGTTATAAAACAATCAGTTACACAATAGCAAATTCAAAAAAACGCCAGACCTCAAATAAATGCCGGAACCTCGAATAAATGCCGGGGGCTTTTATTTAAAACTCGACCTTGTCGACCCGGCATTTATTTGAACCTGGCGTTTATTCAGGACCTGGTGTTTAATCGAGAAAATACAGTACATTTGTGGCAGGGTGGAATAAAATCCCACAGTGCATGTGAATATAGTGATCTGACATGCTCGTGACTCAAATCCAACAAGTGTGGCAGCTGCACAGATCATTGTCGTGATTAATTTTAATTTCCTGTTTCTATAGAGTAATGGTAAATGGTTTTCAATCAGTTAAAGCTCTAGAAGTACAGTAAGAGTTTATAGCCAATGACAAGAGGGCCAACTAGCTAGATTAGTGGATCCAATTTGCCAGTGGCCATGGTAAATGTGTACTATAACTAATGTTAACCATGATAATTATGATGGAATACAATTACATTTGAGGCTGGAACTCTTTACCCCTCCTTGATCTCTCTCTTTGAGTATGTTTACACTGTTCTAACATACTGTACCTGGCTTGGATGTATGGCAAGTCGATTACACATGCAACTTGCTGGCTTTCTCCTGTATCAACTGTCAAAAGAACCTAAAATCACAAGGTTAGCATAAGCAGGAATGCTATCTTTACTTTAATTATATTCAAAATCAACTCTTTTGATTTACAACTTTGACACTACAAATTAATTTTATTCTTGAAAATGATGTCGCCGAATTACAAGTAAATTGAAACCTGGATTAACTTAAATTCTTATATTTCTAGTTGTAGCCATTGTAGATCTAAAACTTTAGTTTGTTAGCCAGCTGTGTACATGCATGTGTTGTGGCAACCTCGTTCCCAGGGTCTCTCTTCTTCCCACCTCATGGAGGGAAGAAGAGAGACCCTGGGAACGAGGTTGGTGTTGTGGTTCAAATTTTTCTTTGGTTTAAATTTTTTTAAACCAGTTTGATTTTTGTTTTCCTTTGTCTCAGAATAATGGTCATAAATATGAGACAAAGAAAAAAATTGAACCGCAACACATGTATTAATGGAAAGATGAGAGAGAGCCCAGTTCAAATAACAGCACCTGAGAGACGGCCAGACCAAGACTCTGTAGCACTACTGTTGGTTCATCCCTGATATCTCCAGCCAGGGATGGAAATTCCTCCATAAGCTCTACAAAATTAAAGGGGCAGTACCACAGTGATTTGGTGTCATTAAAAAAAATGTTGTTTGTACTGTATTTTAATACAGACTTTAAAAAGACTGAGAGGCATAAAGTGTGGGTGCAAGTTCACCTGGATCTGATGTGAGATCTGTATAGTCAAAAACCACAGCAGCTTTGTTTTCTATGTCATCCTGGAAAAATTGTAATCATATGGAAACATGTATTAAGAACTACATGTATACTAACTTTAAGTTTAGTTTACAAAATGTTCTGCATAAAATTAACTTATAAATCTCCTATTTTAGGAAACCATATTGACCATTCGTTTCCTATCATCTTTCATTTTGCTGAGCTAGGATGAAAATGATACTAACAACAAATCAAAGCAAACAAACTGATTGCAATCAGCAACATAAGAAACCACAACCTGTACGTCTAACACATAAAATTATTTCACAATAATTATTATAAAGATAAGTCAGATAAGATAACTTTATTTAGACATGGTAAAACTTCAGCCCATAACAATCTTTAGAAACTCATAACTAACTGACTAACCAATAACAAGGTAAAAACAAATAAAATAAATGACAATAATAAAGCTGCTTTTTAAGGATGCCTTGTATAAAACTCATTCGGAAACTTAAGCTGCTTCTAGGCGTAGGTCGGATGGTACACTGTAGACTCAGCTCCATAACCCAGCTCCATGCACTACAGTACCACTCAAAAGTAAGTTGACACTCAATACTCTAGACTCAAGACTCGATACTCGAGCCTCGATTCTCGAAGCGTTCGATGATCAAGTCTCGAGGATCGACTCTCGAGTCTCGAGGATCGATTCTCGAGTGTGCAAAAACTCGAAAGGTCTTTGAGGAAAGGATTTACCATGTATTTTTTGAAGAAAAGAATAATAGCTGTCGCTAGAAAACTCACCATTTTCGTACGAAATTTATTCATTCGTTACCACAACCGATCAAAACGAAACACCTGTGGGCCCTCATCTGTGTTTACAATTTAATTATGTGCGATGAATTGGTCGCACGCAGCTTAGTAATCGTTTGTTTTTGGATTACAAACAGAACAAAACGATTGCCCACAAAGCTGGTAGTCTGTATGTACGCGGTTTTTGTTTGCACATTCAATCAAGTGTACTGCGGCCCGTTTGTGCAATTAATTTCTTGAGAGATCAGTCAAGCGACAAGCTCATTAAATTTCTGGACTCAAGACTTGAGACTCGATACTAGAAAGTATAGTCTCGAGTACCGAGTCTCGAGTATCGAGTCTCGATGGACTGTCAACTTACTTTTGAGCGGTACTGTACATGTACATGTACATGTACATGAAAAATTTCTCTTTTGATAATCACTGCAGGGCTATGGAAGAGCCAGCTTACAATGTATTTTCAGAATATTTTTTAATTGCTAACAAGATTTGAGGGGTTCGATTTTAATTGGAACGGAAGTTCTGTTCCTTACTCCTGCCACACTTTAATCTATTTTCCATTTGTTATTGTATTATAATATTATGTTTAGTTGCTTGCAAAATGTTTTTAATGTGGCCTGCAATTTATTAAACGTAAACTTACAACAAGTAACTGCATCACGGAACACAAAACTAGATGTTAGATATTCTCATGTAAGGTTTTATACACCATAATACATTGTAGCTTTCAATTCTAATTTTTGATGACTAAGTTTACACCACCCCAATGCCTGGAACAATTTATCAAATACTACAAGATTTTGTAATTAGCAGGCATAATTTAGCTGATAAGGGTGCACAATTTTGAGTCTTCTGAAGCTTTTCAGACAGAGTTTTGTTACTGACAGTTGCCCCAAACAATGCTTGGCATCAACTGAATGTTTAGATCAAGTTATGATTGCCTCAGTAAAAAATGTATTTGTTTGCCATTTACCAGGCTCAATGATTAAATTTTGGTTTGAGTTTAAAATTTGCTTTAATTGTTGACCTGAGAAATTCAAAATGTACACCATACATTGTACAGTACCTTGGAAAGTTGAGCTGCATGTTTTTCGACAAACTTCATAATGGCCTGGACTTTTGTTCCAAGAGACGATTCTGGGTTATAAACTGCAAATATTATGTCACATACAGTCGTAGGATCAATGTTTATCATTATTTTGTGACCTGATTAATTTTGGGAAAACATACAAAAAAGTCATGTACATGTACAGCTGTACACTTAAGGTAAAAAATTAATATGAGACACTGATAACCTATTACATCTATAGCCATACATTGTAGGCACATAATTTTTTTACAAAACCAGGAAATAATGTATAACTATAAAATGTCATGAAATGTAGAATCATGAATGTAAAATATACAATGCATGTGAATTATCCTGTGGGCTGTGTCCTCCCCACCTACATTGTGTATATGGCATGTCCCTTAGGTGTCAGCAGAAGCTCATACATGTAACTGAAGTTCTACGTGATAAGCTTCTGGTGTCGGATAGGGGTGCACCCTAACAATCCTCAGGGTTTTTGTTAGAACAGGAACACCGGAACCTTTTATACTTGAGGCTATTTCAATAGCGCTGCGCACAAATGACGTCACAAAAATAGAGACCCCCTGCGTGACTCAGACAAACAAACTGTTCCATGTGCCATTTGTAGTAGAGCGGTAAGTGAGATCATGTCTTTCGCGAGCACTTTAATTCGATCTTTTACGGTGTTTACCGAAGATGACGGCGTTCCGGGCTCGAAATTTGAGAGAGAACGATAATATTATACTGTAGATCAGTTAAAAAGGTGATTGAAGTGCAGGGGATTGAAACAGGGAGGAAAATGCGAAGAACTTTTGAGGCGCACAAAAGATTGCATATTTTAATAGTAGGTCATCGTACTCTCGATTTGAGCATTGATGATGGAAAATGGTTCGCCTTAAAAGCCATAAAAGAAAATAGTGAATTGAAAGGATGCAACAGTGTGGTTTCGCTTCGCTTGATTGCCTGAATGAAATAGTGGCACAAACGAATCGGTCGCTAGACTGTCAAAATTGCCAACGGAGTTTTTAGAATAACGCAGTGGCTATTCGCACGGCACCCGTACGCGGACTTCGATTTGCTAGTCATACGGGAGTCCAAAACTTTCGACAATTTTCGATATTATTCTTCACTTTTGTTGGTCCACAATATTAAATGTTCGTTTAGCTGTACGAAGCGCTTCTGGTAAGAGATGTTGATCGGCTTCAGACTAATTTGCTGAGTCTCTGGGTACACTACGCGAGCGACTCATTTCGTGACACTTAATAGAAATTTTTCGCGTCAAAGAATACTCCCGTACGGCCAACTTCGATTTGCTATTCGTACGGGAGTCCAAAACAACAACAACAATTCTATTTTAACATGATTTTAATAGATATATTATAACAATTTGAATTAATTTTGTGACACGTAACTGTCTTGTTTATAGATGTCCCAGTGCACTCATATTATTGCTAATGAAACATATAATAATAAAAAGAATCGAAAAGAATCACTCACATACAGCAAAAGGTGATCTTCATTGTGATTCAACAAAAGTGAAGAATAACATCGAAAATTGTCGAAAGTTTTTGGACTCCCGTACGAATAGCAAATCGAAGTTGGCCATACGAGAGTATTCTTTGACGCGAAAAATTTCCACAACTGAAGTGTCACGAAATGAGTCGCTCGCGTAGTATACAGACTCAGCAAATTAGTCTGAGCCAAATCAACATCGCTTACCAGTAGCGCTTCGTACAGCTAAACAAACATTTAATATTGTGGACCAACAAAAGTGAAGAATAACATCGAAAATTGTCGAAAGTTTTGGACTCCCGTACGAATAGCAAATCGAAGTCCGCGTACGGTGCGGTGCGGTGCCGTACGAATGCGTAGCGTATGGATTGAGCAAAACAGTTACAGCCTTGACTGAGACAAACTTCAACGCTCTACAAGTTGAATAGCTTATTAGCTACAACTCTCTCTGCTATAAAGCTTGGAACTGAAAATTAAAATTCTGCAAAGAAAAACTAAAATATAGCTGGGCCCAGCGTGACATTAATAGCAGGAAAGACATTCACGGCCAACAGGTTATTTCAGATCCTGTCCGGTATTTCAGAGAGAAATGTTAGAGAAATTCAAACCTTTCCTACATAAAAATCTACATGCCAATATTAATGGCGAAAAGAACACACCAACCGCCAGGCAAAAAAGGACGCTAAAATGAGGTCAAAATCAACAAGCGCAAAAAACAACCGACAGACTTGACCTCTAGTCCGTTGCACGCGGATTTTGAAAGTTTTATTACTCAGTCTTCACTAAAATCCTCTTTAACAAACGGCTAAATGTAGAATAACCGTTCAAAACATATAAAAGGAGCAAATGACATTAAAAACACGAGGTAAGAGTCGTGCAGAACTGCCGAGAACAAGACACGATCCACCACTTGCACTTTCGATACCTTGCGAAGGCTTCGGGAATGAACACTTTCTTCCCAGATTTCTCCACCTCCTTTCGCGATTTTGGCCATTTATCTGGATATCTTGAGTCGGTTTTACACTCACCCCAACAGCAATGCTTAGTGCTAACCATTTTCACTCTTTTGGGAAGCGTAAACTGTGTTATTTCTGATTTATACGTATCTTTCTGTGTGCACTATGGCTTTCCCGCATATATTTCCCTTCCGCGAGCTCCAATGTTTGTCTGAGTCACGCGGGGGGTCTCATAAGACGTGATCTATTTATAGTAATTGTGCGCAGCGCTATTCTTGTCTCGGCTATTTCTCAAGAAAATGTGCTAAGATAATTATTTGAATAAAGAACTGCGAAACTTAAGTCGATGGGCTATTTGATCTTTATTACGAGTGAAATAAAACTTGCTTTGTTAGTAATGCCTCTTTCATAGCAGTTTAAAGAAAAACCCATATTGGTCAGAAATGGCCTAAAATGCACACTTGGGGCCTCAAAATTTCAAAACATTTCTGCGGGAGGCCCCAAATAACACCTCCCCCCCTCCCCAGTGAAAGGGGGCACCCCCTTCATCATCATCATCATCATCATCTTTATTTAAAAACACGGTAAATACATCAGGCATTAACAATTTAATATAAAACTACAACTTGATATGAAACTTAATGTATGTAAATTAATCTTCTATAATTTTAAAAAAATAGCTAACTATTAAAGAAAAATAAACTAAAATAAAGCCTGTTTTACATGAATGCCGTGTCAGAATTAATTAAGAATCATCGGAAATTAGTCAGAGATGTTGCTTCCACACTTAACCCAAATTACCCCAATAAATGATCCAGCCTGTAATTCACAATTTGGTCCCTGTTACTGCAAACCTTAACAAAAACCCTGCATCCTGGAGGTAGTCCCTGAGGGGGTTTGTTGAAGGGTCTGTTGGGGTACTTGTGGAAAAACCAATACACTGGCATGGACCAACTGAGGGGCCCATTGGGCGGAGGCATAACTGGCCTACCCTTTCATCAAGGGGTACAAATATGATGAGTGGAGGAGCTGAGGCCCATAGTATGAATGATCCAATGGCATGTGGATATGGTCTGCTACCCACTGACCCCTAGTCCCAACTACAGTATGCAGGGCTGTCGCTAAGATTTCAAGTTGCTGGGTAAATGCAATTAGTAGGCGGGGAATCAAACAGCTGGGGAGTTCTTTTGGTTCTATTTTCTTTCTATTTTTTTTCTATGAAAGTAGCTGGGGGTCACGCTCATAGTAGCCAGGGGAAATCCCCGGCTCCCGGCCCTTAGTGACAGCCCTGAGTATAGGTTAAATACATGTAGTCAGGTAGACCAGGCTTGTTAGCTAGGTGAATGCAACTAGCAAATAGATGACTACTCTAAACTTAAAACCAGGTTATGACAGTGGTGTCCTAACCTGGAGGCAGCCCTCCACACTGGTGGGAGGACAATGGGTTAACAACTCACCCATGAGGAGAGCATGCGTAAGAGGAGAGCATGTGTGATCTGGCCGCGGACGGCCACGGTTTTTGACGGTCTGGTTAATTCTTCCCTCGACTGTTTGTTAAATGAAAAATCTTTAATAATGCCTGAATTATTTGGGCTCTCGATCAGCGCCAAGACTTAGATGGGCAAGAAAAACAAGAGGGGAGACAGAGGATCAACAGAAGAACAAGAAGATAAGACAGCAGCCAAACGTCCCAACATGTCGGACGACCAAGATGACGAACTACGAGGCGAAGAGCAAATCAGTCTTATCGATATGCACACCATACTAATAGATATACAAGCCACAGTGCGCAATATGTCAAAGGAACACACTAAATTGGTAACAGAAGTGATGGAATTAAAAACATCGTCCAAGAGACAAGAAACTCATATCGACCATATGAAGAAGACTCTCGACGCAGTGATCAAGGCGAACGAGCATTTGATGAAGGAACTACGTAAAGCGAACAAGACGACGAAATTGAAGAGCTTAACGACTCTTTAGATACTCTAGAACAATACTCGCGAAAAAACAGCCTTGAGATTGTGGGGATTCCGGAAGGCGTATGCGAGAACGAGGAAGCAATACTTAAGTTGGCTACGGCTTTAGAAGTCGACATTAAGTCCGAGGATATTGATATATGCCATAGAGTCAAAAGAAAAAACAACAAACCAATAATTGTCCGCTTCGTAAGCCATAAAGTTAAATCGGCTCTTTACAAACAACGCACGAAACTAAAAAATATAAATTTTTCTCAGTTATTTCCAAACGCTTCAATTGCTGCAAGAGTTCAGGCAAGCCACATTTATATTAATGAGAATCTAACGGCCCATCGAAGAAATCTAGTTAGACTGGCCAACCTCAAGAAAGAAGGACATTTGTTGCAGGGAGTTTGGACAATCGACGGGAAAATATTTGCAAAGACATCACCGGATGGACGACCCTTTAGGATTAAATCTGAAGATGACTTGGAGAATGTTTGACTGTAAATGACGGGTAGGATCTATAATTCAGGGAAATTTACCTTTACTACAGTTACGAGGGAAGAAATACACCATTAAGGATTAGGTTACACGAACGTTTCGGTAATCTCTAAAATATATTAGTGTATTTGTGTTTTGTTGTATGTTTTTTTTTTAATTCACTAATTATTTTACAATGACAAAATATAAAGTTATCTCTTTAAACGTTAGAGGTATCAGAGATCAGATTAAGAGGAGGAGCATTTTTTCATATTTAAAAGATCAGAAAGCAAACCTTTATTTCCTTCAAGAAACATATTCAGACCCAGAAGACGAAAAAATATGGCAAAGTGAATGGGGAGGTAAAATATTTTTTTCTCATGGAACGCGACACAGCAAAGGTGTTTGTATACTATTAAATTCCACTGTCGAGGGTAAAGTTGAATATTCTTTTAGTAACACAACAGGACGAATTTGTCTGATTAACATACATTTGAACAATTTAAAATTTTCTTTCTGTAATATTTACGCTCCTAATAATCAGTCGGAACAATTAGAATTTATTCATTAGAACTAAATAATTGCATCATTGATAAGTCAGAATTAACCAACCTTATTATCGGTGGTGATTGGAACTGTACGCTATCAAAAAAAGACAAAAAAGGCGGAATTCCTTGGAAATCAACACCTTTCAGGAATCTGCTCTTGACTACAATGGAAATGTTAGATTTAATCGATATATACAGAACCAAGTATCCAAATTCCCACGGGTTTTTATATCATTCTAAAGCTCTTCAAGTTAAATCAAGAATCGACTTTTTCCTGATAGCAAAAAACATGGCGCGATTGGCGAAAAATGCTGGAGTTTCCACTTCGATTGCACCTGACCACAACACAATCTATCTAAATTTATTGTTACCTGAAAACGCCCCGAGGGGACCCGGATTCTGGAAATTCAACAACACTTTACTTGAAGATGAAGAATATGTAATATTAATTCGAGAACTTATCCCTCAAATACGTGAAAAATACTATTCTACATGTATACTGGATAAACGACTTTTGTGGGAGCTAATAAAACTGGAAATAAGAGGTGAGACTATCAAATTCGCGAAACGTAAATCTAAGATTTATTCACAAAGAGAAATAGAAATATCCAAACAGCTTGACCAATTAGACAGTATTATATGTAATAGCAATAACCTGCAAAATATAGATAGTGTTTTGAACGAATATGAGGCACTGAAAACAGAACTTCAATCAATTTATAACCGTAAAGGAAAAGCTGCAATATTTCGGTCAAAATCTCGTTGGGTAGAACAAGGGGAAAAGCCCACAAAATATTTTTTCAACCTCGAGAAACGAAACTACAACAGAAAAACCATTAAAGAACTGCGATCTGAAGATGATGAGATAATAGAGGGAGACAAAGAAATACTTGAAGCTATCGAAGTTTTTTATGACAATCTTTACACCTCAATGGGAACTATGCCACAGGAAAATTTCGATAACTTTATTAAAAACTTGGAATTCCCAAAACTCTCTGAAGAGGAACAGGAAAAAATGGAAGGACTCCTAACACTTGAAGAATGCAAAAAAGCATTAGAATCATTTCAACAAAACAAATCTCCAGGTGAAGATGGCTTCACCGTGGAGTTTTATAAATTCTTTTTTCATCTCGTGGGACAACATCTATTGGAAAGCTTCAATGTGGCTTATGAATTAGGAGAAATGTCTATCTCTCAAAGACGGGGAATAATAACTCTAATCCCAAAAGATGACTCTGATCATTTGGATCTTCAAAATTGGAGACCAATAACTTTACTTAATATAGATTACAAGATTGCATCAAAAGCCTTAGCTAGACGGATTGAGACCGTATTGACAAAATTAGTACATCCGGACCAAACAGGTTTTATGAAAACACGTTACATAGGTGAGAACCTGAGGCTTATTAGTGATGTTCTAGAGTACACTAACGACAGAAGGAAAATCTGGCATTTTGTTATCTCTTGATTTTAAAAAGGCATTTGATACTATAGAATGGTCATTTGTGAAAAATGTACTTGATCTATTTAATTTTGGGGATTGTGTTAAAAGGTGGATAACAGTTTTCTACACCAACATCGAAAGTGCCGCCCTAAACAATGGTTATGCAACTAATTGGTTTAAGCCCACTAGGGGCGTCAGACAAGGCTGTCCCTTGTCACCTTACTTGTTTATATTAGGTGCAGAAATATTGTCAGGAAGAATCCGTCAGTGCAAGCTGGTTAAAGGAATACAAATGTATGAAAACGAAGTAAAGATCAGCCAATTTGCGGATGACACTAACCTCTTTTGCTTAGATATTATCTCGGCCGAAAAAGCTCTCAGTATAGTCAATGAATTTGCAGGTGTTTCCGGACTGAAATTATATACGAAAAAGACGAAAGCCTTATGGTTAGGAAAATGGTTAAACAATAGAGCTACACCGTTACAATTATCGTGGCCACGAGATCCGGTTAAAATTCTAGGTATTTACTTTTCGTATGATGAAAACAAGAATGATTATTGCAACTTTCGCTTAAAAGTGCAAAAATTACAAACCAACTTAGATATATGGAGTTCAAGGAATCTTACGCTGTTTGGAAAAGTATTGATTTCAAAATCTATCGGGCTATCGCAAATTGTTTATTCCGCAACTAACATAAATATCCCTGGAGATATTGCGACGATCATCAAAAGAAAGCTATTCGATTTTCTTTGGAACAAGAAAAACGATAAAATTAAAAGAGAAGGCCTTTATCAAGACTACAATAAAGGTGGGATCCGTATGACTGATATTAATTTAATGATAAAGGCAATGCGGCTCGCGTGGATCCCGCGACTTTTTTGTCACACAAATTTAAATTGGAAGTCAGTTCCTGATCACTTTTTCCGTAAACTGGGTGGTCTAAAGTTTCTTCTTCATTGCAACTACGATGTGAAATTTTTAAATCCCAAACTTCCAATATTTTATAAAGAAATCCTATCATCTTTCAAAGAATTAAAATCTCTATATACATGTAGCTACAATCCCGGAAAAACTGTGAGATTTTAATAGATGGCAAGCCGTTCGTCAAAAGCGAATGGCTTTCAAAAGGAATAATTTCTATTAAGGATCTTTTAGATAATAACGGCCAATTTTTATCTTATAAAGACTTTAACTTAAAATATAATTGTAAGACTAACTTTTTAAACTACTATCAAGTTATAAGTGCCGTCCCACATCACCTACTATTAGAAGCAAGAAACAGGACAGATTTTCATAAAGAAATATTTCTAAATAATCAATATACAAAAATTGAACTGGACAAGTCAACGAAGTTAGATCTAGAAACGGCAAAAATAAGAGACTTTTACTGGTTACTGAACTGGAAAGTTCATCATTCGCCACAAACTGGACCAACTAAATGGAATAAGTTTTTGTCACTAAATGCAGGAAATTGGGAAAATATTTTTAAATCTGTAAATCAAATTTGCAGAGAGAACAAACTGAAGGAATTCCATTTTAAATTTATACACAGAATTGTAGTGACCAAAAAGGAACTACACAGATTCGGTATTAAAGGGGATAGTGATTGTGTGTATTGTGGAGAACAAGACTCAATTGAACATACATTTGCAGACTGCCAATTTACAAAACGATTTATTCATAATGTGGTACAATGGTTCAACCTGTGTAATCATGCTAATTTTAATCCATCCGCTGTAGAATACTTAAATTGATAAATTGATAAATTATTTATCAAACTCAATTAATCCAAAGTTAATTAGGAAATTCAACTACACCCTGTTGTTCATGCGTTATTATATTTATACCAACAAGCTACATTGCAACTCCCTGTTAATGAATGACTTTATTAACCAAATAACTATTAAATACAAGTTGGAAGACCTATACTCTGAACACTAGTACTACTGGAAGCTCCTCGTCTTAATTTGATTAAGCAATTCTTCTTATATGATTATATTATTGTATTTATATAACATATATGTACGAATAATTTGTTGTAGATATGTTTTTAATGTTGCAGATGTGTCTGGTGTACATGTAGGTAATTTGTGAGTGTTAATAAAGATGTCATAAAAAAAAAAATTAAAAAAAAAAACTCACCCCCGGTGCTATTGTATTGTTTCTGAAACAAGCACTACATGGCGGTGTAATGCACTATTTGTGTTAAGACACCATTGTTGTGGAGATGATGATGATGATGATGATGATGAACGAAGTGTATAATCATCATAATTAAAATTCCAATGCTTTGGTTTGAGTGTGCATAAATTTAATGTAAGTCTTCAAACTCAAATGAACTATTGCACAGAGCATTATTCCTACCAATTCCTACTTTAAAGTTACCCAAACATTTTATTTTGCATTTTGCATCACATTGTGATACTTCAAAGAAAAAGTAAATTTGAGTTTCATTAAAACCTGTGAAAATTCATTAATTTTCTTATCAACTACATGTACTCTACCTTCTGTTATAACAAATTATGAATGCAACTTACCACTCTCAGGAAAATATAAACTCCATTTCTTAAAAGGACAAGATCTTAAACTCGTCTGTACCTGCCGAGGCCTTTGATGTTGTACATGAGGCATTGAACTGCCTTGGCTTGATACTCCTTGCCCTAAAATAAAACATTTTATCACATTTAACTACCGGGTGTTAACTTCAGTGAAATCCAAAAATTTTTCCCACTGCGGAAAAATTGTATCTTGACACAAAAGTCAGGTGAAGATATCAATTTTATCGTCACTGTCAAGGGTGAAAATCGATATTACAGATTAGCTATCATGTTTGCTCTTATTAAATGCCAAATGAGCTACAAGCTGTTGGCCTATAATCCATTTTTATTGATTGATGTATTTTTAAATCAAGTTTTATTAATTGTTGTATCTTTTAATTATTATCTAATGTATTTTTTAATATTCTTATTGTAAAGTGCCATGGGGGATTTAGTGGATTTGGCACTATATAAATTATTATTATTATTATTACATGTATATTATTATTATTCTATGACAAACAGGTATCCTGTTGCTATGTATTGCACTGTTATTCCCATGAGTGCCAAACATCAAAGTTCAAGAAAAATCCCAAATTTCGTTTTGTAAAAATATAATTGAAAAACAAATGGAACCATGCAAAAGTACTGCCCAAGAGGTTTTATTTGAACAGTCACACTATACGATTTCATTGACAAACTCAAAAGTTAGAACTTCACTATGTACATGTCTCCATAATTGAAGGGGTGCGTGGAATAAGGCCCTAAGTGACTTTTGATGTAACATCAAATTCTCCCTGTATTTCACAAGGGAATACAAGGCAATTTGGAATAAGAATCTAGCAGTTTATCAGATGTCACCTAGGGCTTTTTTCCAGGCACCCCTTCAATTGACTCTGGAAGTGAATGGGTTACACGAAAATGTATTCTCAGTCACACTACTGTTTGTGTGCTTACGGGTCGGGGTTTGGGGCAGGGTCAATAGTGTCAACTACAGTAAAGACCACAGGATCTTCCAGAAAAAACTCTTTCCTTGTGCTGAAAAGTCAGTTACTGCTCTATAAGAACTTAAAAAATATCCTTGACTTTTGTGTCACTAAACTCTATAAAATTTGTAAAAACTCCGTAACTTTCACAAAAGTCAAACCAAAATAAAAATGAACCTCCAGTTTGAAACAAAAACAGCAGCTACATGTAGCTTATGTGACAAATATAATTATACACTGTACAAATAAAAAACTACATGCGAGCTTTAAGTTATTTTAAATTAAAATTTAGCATGCATGGCCATCCATAACGCTAAACTAAATTTAAGATATTAACAACCGCAAATTTCAAGTCTGCGACACTTTCATCATCCCAGTGAAGATGTTGTAATTACTGTGTTAAACATTTGTATATTTTTATAAGGGTTTTCGGATTTTGTCTTCAGCTCTCCCATCAAAGTATGCTGTTTTGACCATCATTTCATGCAGTATTTTAATTTTGAACACCAAATGGGTAGAGGAGGAGGGAGCTCATTTTAAAATCTGACTGTCAAAAGAAATGGTGTGTTTGTGTGTTGGGGGGGGGGTGCAGGGTGTAAGAAAGGAGGGCTCTGCAGAAGAATTTTTATTTTTTTACTTCATGCCCCCTAGAGGGTACTCCCTATAATGGGCTATATGGGGATGCTCCGCCCAAAAGGGGTACCTTTTTGAGGTTGGAGGTATATAAAATGGTAGGGATTTCACAAGTTGAAGTATAGAAAAGGGTAGGGAGTATAAAGTATTTTAATGTTTATACTGAAGTGAAAAGTCAGTAATCGTTGCCCAAATGTTAGCCTGAAACGCTTCTTTTGTTTTTCCTTTGTCATTACAACATGTATCAGGGATGTAAGTCAGGGATGTAAGTCTGAACTAGGTATATGAAAGGGTTAACTTTTCTGTCAAAAACGGTATATTAAAGGTAAGGGTTTGCACCTCAGGGCGGAGCATCGTCGATCCTCGTGCAAAACTTTGTTGAATACCCCCCCCCCCCCCCCCCCCCCCCCCCGGCTTCATGCAGAACATGCGTAAAATTTTATTTGAGCTAACATGCCACCATATATCCCATTTTCTGAAGGGAAAATTTCTACTCAGACACTCTAAGAAGATGAAAGGCAAACTTGCATAAATACTTGGAACTTATTAAAGATTTTAGAAACAAAACTTCACCTCTTGAACGGGGACCCTGTTGACTTCTTCCTCTCGACTGTCCGCGAAATCTTTGGCTTCTTCCTCGCCAAAAATTATTACCTCTTGACCTACCAGAACTCATCTTGTGCTAAGATGACATTTTTTTTCAGACACTAGTGCAAAATATGGACTTTCGCATCGCTACTAACACGTAAAGTTGCCGTGATTATTTTGAACTACAAAGCTTCAAATCTGCCGCCATTTTTCCTTGCGAGGTCCACAAGTCTCCTTTTCAAGGCTTTGTCTGATTGGTTTAAAAAATGGACCAATCAGAATCTCTGATCTAATACCTCGCCAGTTTTCAAAATGGCGGCTGTTCAAAGAGGAAAGCGAGAAAGACGAGGAGAGAAGCGAAAAGCTGATGAAAGTAGTTTGCCCAAAAGGAACATTGACGAAAACTCCCCAATCATTTTGTCTTTCAAAGAGCATCAAAAAGAACTTGACTCGAAACACGACAAACACGAGCGCTTGGTAAAATGCAGCCGAGATGTAACCATAGCAAGTAAAAGAATCATTTTCCTTCTACAAAGGTTTCCCGGAGCTGATAACTCAGAACAGATTTTGAAAGACGCGGATGTGAAGTTCCTAGAAGTCAAGGAACTCTTGAAGAAGATAGCTTTGGAGCTGAAAGGAGAAGACCCGTTCTTGTTCGCCCGAGCATATTCTCCCGGCTTACAAGAATACATTGAAGCATTGTCTTTCAGTCATTACCTCAAGCACAAGACTTTGATTTCATTCGAGCAGGTAAAAGCCTCGTTTGAATTCTCAAACGAGAATGGAAAGGATCTGGATTTAAATCCGTTTGACTACATTCTTGGAGTGGCAGATTTGACGGGAGAGTTAATGCGTTTGTGCATCAACAGCGCTGCAAACGGTGACAAAAGCACCCCCTTTGAGGTGTGTTCATTTCTTCGTGAAATCCACGATGCATTCATGTCACTTGGGAAGGTTTCTAGGGACGTTGCCTCGAAAGTTAGAGTTTTAAAAACAAGCATGCATAAAGTGGAATCTGCTTGTTATACCTTAAGAGTGCGGGGCTCAGAAATTCCTCAGTTTACCTTGGCTGACGCCCTGAATTCTGAGGCTGTCTGTGATGACAGAGACGATTATTGAATCTTATGGCGGTTACCATTTGTTAGAAAGTTCTGACTGGCCAGACTAGTCATTTCATAAAGACAATGCACTTTTTTGAGAACTTGGTGCTACAAGTATCAAAATGATGCATGCTAGTTTTGAATTAACTGGGATTGGCCGACCATTTTTGAAAAGTTATAACATACTATTTATACATGTAAATTGGTTGGCCTGACCAGCCAGTTCTGACAAATGCTAAGCGCCCTTAGTTAGCACAGCCTTAACATCCTGTGTTTGAGAGTGTGAATAAAGTTGTCACCCTCTACCACTGGGACCATATCAAACACTTAAACAAAGGATGGCAAGCCTGTGCTAATTGAAGGGCTCGGGGCATAACCAACCTATGTTGCTTTTTGAGCATTTTTACTTTTTTTTGCTCAGATTTGCCTAATTTTATCGTACAACAAATAATATCACAAACCCTGTTCAAATTTGCACTAATCCTAAGAAACTGGACTAATTTCACCTGAAAAAAGCAGAGTTCTGGCCTTCTAGTGGTTGTTTACATTCAGAGCACAATTTCAACGCCATTACAGCAGATTGGCCATGAGAATATGTGACCGCAATACTCCTGACCTGCACCAACGACATGAACGAAAATACTGTTATTTACGCACGCCTGGCCCGTTCAGTGATTGAAGGACATGGTTAAGTCCGGAAATCCGTAAGTCTCTAGCACCTCTCAAAGAAACCAGTCATGTTTCTTGTGGTACCTTGTGTCTAAAGCGCCATTTAGCGCTCGTGGTAAAAAAATGGACCTTGCTGGACAAGACGAGCCGGCGGGAAAGTCTGGAACCACTTCCGATCAGAAAAGGGGCAGCATTGTGAGTTGTGGGCCATTTCCCATCCCATGTCATGGTTGAAATGCCCGATATATATCCGAAGTGCTTCCAGACTTATAATATTTTCCGTATTTCGTTTGGCAAACATTCTGTTTTCGTTTTCACCATTGATATTCCGACATGCTTTGCGACAGTGGCAGATAGGTCGGCTCTGCGTGGTCGCGCGGGAGGTTGAAATACAGCTTTAGGCAGCTCAAAGTGAGTTCTTGCGGCCGGGTCAAATTCAACAGGCGGGCAAAGACTGAGCTGGCAGCGGAGGACTGGCAGTGCTTCCTAAAGAAGGTCCGTACAGATAAGGGAGATGGCGCAAATCTAAGTGGCTGACTATTGGCGATAAAAATGAAGCAATTTTGAGGGAATGAACTTTGGGATTTATTTTTCTTGAGTGGGATTTAACAGTACGGGCCCAAACTTGACCATCTGAAGTGAAACAGTGTAAAATCAAGAAATTAAGGTAAACCTTGGGATTCAGCGGCAGACATGCAGATTTTTTTTTTGCATATGTTATTTCTGGAAAGCGCCGGAAAAAAAAAATCTGAACAATGTTTTGCAACTAGTTTGTAGTTCATATGCCAAAAATGGACAAATCTGAGCGAGAAAGATAAAAAACAATCTCAAAAGCAACATAGGTTGGTTATGCCCCGAGCCCGTCAATTATATATATAAAAAAAACAATATTTCCTTCTTCCCACTATATTTTCTTCAGTAGATTTGCAGCTAGAACAAGGCTATTTTGCTTTAACATCCCTTTATTTATTTCACATTCTGCATGTAATAGGATTTCTGGTAAAAAGCTTCCTTTTTCTGTATTTAATACTCTATTTTCATTCAGTAATTCTATTGCTACTTGACTATTATTCGTTAAGCCATTTTAACCAGGTCAGCTTTTTCCTTCCTTTAACTACTTGTTGGTCTTCTCGATTCTGAAAAGTTGAAAGAGTATGAAAGTTAGAAGAAAACAAATCTGTATGAAAGTACTGCGAATGTACCAAATAGGCTACGCAGGCAAAAATCAGAGTGTTACCCAGATCTTCCACAGTCAGGTGGACATTTCTCTACATTACAAGTATAAGTGAGAGCTGCATACAAGATTAAGGGGGTGTTTTTTGGAGGCCATTCTGCCTGGCGTAGTCAATCGAACGTTCGGTAATCGAACCCAATCGCTCGATTGGGTTCGGTAATCGAATTCACCGAAAAATTTTGCCAATCGAACGCAATCGAACGTTCGGTAATCGAACGATTCAATAATCGAACTCAATCAATCGGAAATAAACTAGTTTCATCTGGTCTGAAACAAAGCGTTGCGGTCAAATAAGTTATTTATTGGCTTCTATTTCAAACACGAGTACAATAGGCAAGATGTCGGACTGGGCAAAAGAGGTCAAATTACCATTCTGGAAGCGGTGGTAAAGGGCTATTACGAGTACTTTTTCGACGTCCGTGTCGGAGATAAATTTGTTGTCAAGCGGTGTTATTCCGAGCGATATAAAGTACTGAGCTGTTCATGTTATATTGTGAATTAATCAATTTCGAATCACCGTAACAATAAAGATTTTAGTTAATTGAAATGTGTAATTGTGTTAATTGTAATTGAAATCTCTCACAATTGCTCCTCTAGTAAAAAATCAGTTAAAGAGTGAAATCCTTCCAATTCTACTGAGACTGAATGCTTATCAATTTTTGATAACCGTTTTGTTTTTCCACCGCACAAAATCTCACCAATCGCGTCGATTGAGTTCGATTGGGTTCGGTAATCGAACTTAATCGAACTCATCGAAAAGTTCCAGTTCGATTATGTTCGATTGCCGAACCAATCGAACGATTGGGTTCGATTGGTTTTTGGTTCGGATTCGTTCGATTGACTACCATGGCGAATCCAATTCTGGAATGGCCAGAAGCCATTCTGGTCATTCTCATACCAGGGGCAGAATGACCAGTATCATTCTCATTGATCCAATTCCATTCATTCCCACTCCAGAAGAGACCAACAAACATGCCCTAAAGTGTTCAGTTCTGTCAAGGTTGTAGACCAAGTGTTAAACTATGCATACTCTCTTCTGGGGGTCCAGAGCCTGGTTCATTCTATCAACATTACGGCGAGGTCACGCATATGCAAAACGCAACTTATATCAATGTTTTATGTCACCAGTGTAAACAACACAACATACATGTAAAGACATAATAGGAATATAATAGAGCAGTTTTCAATTGAGTGTCGAAAGTAATTACACAATTGCTTTGGTTTTGCATTGCTACGCTTTGTGATTGGCTAAAAAATCTCGCGCCACTTTCTCGACCAATCAGAAGTAAAACCAAAACCAATCGTGACTTGCTCGCACGCGTTTTCCCGCGCTTGGCGCCCGCGACATGTAATTGCTTCGAGCTCTGATTGGTTCATTGGATTGTTTACGACTGCTGTGATTGGTCAGAGTAATTACTTTGGTTTTGGTTTTACGACACTCAATTGAAAACTGCTCTAACATAAAGTTAATGACATGCATGTATAAAGGAAAAAACTGATCTTTTTTTTATGTCATTATGTTCATGTTCCAATGTTGTTATGTGGCTAGTGTGAACAAGGCTTTGTGACGTAGTTGTATTGTTATACATGTAATGTAATTTCTATTACTGAACTGCTGCTTTTTGGTTCAGCCTTCATGAGAGATGTAGTAGAGACATTCAAGAACATGTATTACCTTATTTCAAGAAAACGGCAAGCACATCAGCCACTCCAACATTTGCTGTTAAAAAAGGAAAACAAATTTGACGATGTCAGTCTTACTAATTAGTAAAACGTGATTTGTGTCCAAGTTTGCTCCTTGAGAAAAACACAAAGCAAGTTGATTTCACCACTCACTGACTGATCCGTCAGAACTTCTATTGTGTCATATCTGAAGCCGATCTTTTGATTTCAACTTTAATTGAAATTTATTAGCTTTTTAAGGAGTAAAATTGTCCATATCAGAATTTGAAGCCCCATATCTTCCCTTTGAAAGCCTATTTAAAAATTTTGCGTCAGATATCACAATCTACTATACACCCAGTTTACCTCCCTGCCGTGTCATCTCATGAAAAGTCTTTATCCGCGCTGAATTCTTGGACACAAATTTGCTTGTTTTTACGCTTCCGAAGGCTTCCCGAGCAAACACGAATACAAAAAAAATGCTTGTTTATTACGCTTCCGAAGGCTTCCCGAGCAAACACGAATGCGAAAAATATATATTTATGGTAATTTTGCTAATTTTAATCCACGGGCTATTGTCAACACTTCATGCGGAAAGAACAATGCGTTGAAAAATAGTAGGCCGGTTCACACTAGGGCCAAAGTGCACTTGAAGTGCACTTGATAATCAAGTAGACTTGAGGTCCACTTAGGAAAGACGAGACAATAGATTTTCAAGCATGACTACGCACAGCGTGCGTATTTAGATGCAAATTACTTGCGATCGCAAGTTGGTATGCAGTTGATTAGCCGTGATAAACAAAGTTGAAGCACTAAAGTACGATATGCATAAAACGCTGAGTCGTTAGTAAAATATTTTTTCTTATCATGTCAAGTTTTATTTGAACTTAATTCAGCAAAACATCGTCTCAGAGCCTGGTGTAACGCTATGCTCACTTTTTGTTATTTTTTGGGAACTTTTTCGTGCTCGTCATAAAAACATGTTTTTGTATCTCATGAGTATTGAATGCGCGCATGGCTGTAGTGTTTTTGATTGGCCAAACCTGAGAATTAGACTACAACCTTTTTTTCTCAATGTAGAATTTTGTACCCTAAGTCGGCTTGAAATACGCCCTCCAATACAACAGCTAAAGTAAAACTTGTAATCCTGCTTCAGAGTCTTTTAGAAGTCGTCCGTGACTGCGAATCGTAAACCAAAACGTAGAGAGCTCGTTCCCTGTGGAATTCAAAGTTGCACCGTTTGCACGCACACGCGCTTTTAGCTGCACGGCTGCACGGCTTCACTGTCATTGGTCAAGTGCGCTCCCAAGTAAGGGGTAGACCTTACTTTGAAGTGCACTTGGATTCTTTTGTTTTACGCATATCGCCAGGGCAACAAAGAATCCAATAAGTGCGGTCATTAAAACGTTCACACTCCAAGTACGCGAGCTACACTTGGGTGATTCCGCACAAACCAACAGCACGTGCCATTCAAAAAGACGTTTTTGATTAAAAAAAAAAGGGAAATATGGAGCTTTTCGAAAACGAACTACTGGAAATTATTTAACTTTCTAATTACATTCAGCTGATATTAATTTTTACCTCTGATACATTTTACAATGAGATTGAAACGTGTAAATAAATCAGATGACTGCTTCTATTGAAACGTAAGTCAGACTTAGAAAACGCTCTCAGAAAGGAGTTCACACTACAAGTACGTACCAAGTGCTTTTCAAGTGTACTTAAGAGCTCTAGTGAGAACCGGCCTAGTGTATTTTACCAGACAGCGCTTTGCACGTGCAATTATTGATGCAGAAACATTACAGAGCCTGTTCGTGAATATTTCGCGCATTTTCGGTATCAGCCGTCGCACTTCGTGCATACTCTTTTCATAAATGCATACTGATGAGCGGAACCTCAATAATTGCACGTGCAAAGCGCTGTCTGGTAAAATACACTATTTTGCAACGCATTGTTCTTTCTGCAATAAGTGTTGACAATAGTCCCTGGATTAAAATTAGCAAAATTACCATAAATATATTTGTGTCCAAGAATTCAGCGCGGATAGAGAATTTCATGAGTTGACACTGCAGGTAGTTAAACTAGGTGTATTGTAGATTGTCATATCTGACTCAAAATTTTTAAATAGGCTTTCAAAAGGAAGATATGAGGCTTCAAATTCTAACATGGACAATTTTACTCCTTTAAAAGCTATTAACTTTTAATTAAAGTTGAAATCAAAAAATCGGAGTCAGATATGACACAATAGACGTTTTGACGGTCAGTGAGTGGGGAAATCAACTTGCTTCGTGTTCTTCTCGAGGAGCAAACTTGGACACAAAACCACGTTTTAAAAAAAATAACTTTAGTGGCTTACAGCATTGCCGCAAAGCGCGATCCCTTCAATAAAAAAAAAACAATCCTTTCGCACTTCCATTATTCGCCAATATCTCTGTTAAATTTTAGCGAAATCGGCTTTCAAACGTTCACGATATAACGTTTTTCAAAGTGACACCCCTGCCATAATTTTGCCTTATGAATTTATTCATGGCCAGGTATCCCCCGCGACCCTAAGGCAGGGTTTTAACAATTAGCTCCACAATTAAAACTGAAAACCACGATCTAAACTGTCTTCAATCTGGTGAACTCGAATATTTAAACAATAAACGTTGACCCACAAGTAGTACAAGTGGTGCAAACAGAAATTTTAGTGTTCCCGTGCAGCCTCGTAGCTCAAACGGTAGAGCGACGGGAGATCGAGTCTTCTGATCCGGAGGTCGTGGTTTCGGATCCCAGCGAGGACTGGTGTGGTGGTGTGGTCCCCATTTACGTCCTTACCGGGGCTGACGCTCAATAAGAAGTGTGTGGATCGGTTCTCAGCACTAAAATGTATCACAGAGTTAAGGAGGCTCGCAACAGGTTTACAATTTTCATGGTATTTAAGGAGTGGAAAAATATGGCAGAATATGACAAGTGTTGTTTTAGAATTGGTACCTCTTAGGGGTGAAAATGAATATGAGCCTCACCCGCAAAACAAGATTCTGGTACTTTTTAGGGTGTGTTTCAAAATTTTCTGACAAGCACCCCCGTCACTGATTTTTTTAAGTGAGTCCCCCGGGGAGAAAACCTCGCAATCGGCAATCCAATCCCTTGAACAGAGTAGAAGTTTCTAGGCTCAGTCTTGATATCTGACCATGGAGAGGAGATCATTTTGTCAACGGACATGATATGTACATTACATGAAGAATCATGTGATGAGTGAGCGATTTGTTATTCTCGGAGTCCAAAGGCAGATACACAAGGGACAGTCAGCAATGACGGATCTAGGGGAGGGCCCCCGAGGGAGCCACCCCACCCCCTTAGTCTCTAAATGTTTCACAACTCCCCCCCCCCCCCCCCCCCCACCCACCCACCCACCCACCCTTGCAATGGTGTCTGGATCCGCTACTGGTAAGAATAGAGTACGAGTACGTGAAAATTTAAGGTGGCTCTGAACACCTTCCCAAGCACCTCCGTCATTTTATATGGGAGTTCCCCCCTCCCCGGGGAGAAAATCTCACCATCGGTGTTCCAGTTGGTGTGAGTGGATAAATTGCTGTACAAGATGCTGTCAATATGAGCAGGGGCGGTTTCCCAAGAGCACCATGTGTTTGATGCCATGGCTATTAGCCAGCCAAAATCACTTCCACACCCAGCATAGGATCGGTTGATGAAGAAACTGCGGCAGACAAATTCGGGGTGGCAATCGCCTTGAATAGAGAAGTAGTTTCTAGGCTCAGTGTTAACATCTGTCCATGGAGAGGAGGTCATTTTGTCAAAAGAAAACCAGTTCAGATTATCGGTACCCGCTGCGTTAAACATCAGCTCTTTCACGCTGTTGCCGCCTACGTACAGGGTCACTCTCGCCTGGTGATGAACAAAAATGGGAAGCCTGTGCATTAGAGTTAACTCTTTCACTCCCAGAGTCAATTATGGATACATGTAATGTAGTTCTAACTTTTGAGTCTGTTGACGAAATCCTATGGTGTGACCCTTTAATGAAACCTCTTCAGCAGTACTTTTGCATGGTACCATTTGTTCTAACTTTTGAGTCTGTGGATGAAATCCTATTGTGTGACCATTCAAATGAAGCCTTTTCGGCTGTACTTTTGCATGGTACCATTTGTTCTAACTTTTGCGTCTGTTGACGAAATCCTATGGTGTGACCCTTTAATGAAACCTCTTCGACTGTACTTGTGCATGATACAATTTGTTGTTCAGTTTTACAAACTGAAATTTAGGAGGTTTCTTGAATTTTTGGAGAGAAAGGTTCAGATATTCCCATTAATAGTTGTTGTGTATCCTTCGCTGTTATGGTATAGTTCGAACAATACGTGTATAAACAACTTGAGTAAAGCACACATCTATGCAAACCTTAAGCCAAATGATAAAAAACGTTTGAAGACAAACAACCATCGAAACCTTGGGAATTCTTGTCTTTAATAAAATTGGAAGAGAACACGCCTTTTTCTATCTGACTAAGATTCCTGAAGATTAACGGAAGTTGATCCGAAGCTACCCAAAGTTGACACAAAGACGAAGTTGATCCAACCATCATCGGAAGAATTCAAAAGACGAACCGAAAACTACACTTTATACCCTTCCGAATTTTAACCATTAAGTCCCCTCCCTCCTCATTCGGCCTTCACAACCAAAACAATAATCGACAGACTGTATTCCTGGTACATTTTGTCCGTACTATCCATCACATGCAGCACCCGCGAGCTTTGGTGAAAATATTAACGGCACTTGTACTAAAAAATACCTTCATAATTATGTTAACCATGAATGCATAACACTTTTCTGATCAATCAAAGATTGGGTTATGGACGTTTATCCATTTCATTCACTTGTGGGAACCAATTGAAATCAGTTTATGAAATACAAAAAATATGACTGGTAAACCGCTGACATTTCTCTAACTTCTAGTTTGCTCCCTCTCTACCACCCCCCTCCCTCCCCCCCTCTCTCCCCCCTCCCCCCCTCCCTCCATCAAACATGCTTGAAATAAATTAACTCCCCCACCAGGGGTTTTGGCTTAATAGGTCTTATTTTTTTGCAATTTCCTGCACTAACCTGAGATGGATTAAAATTACCCCAGTTCATTATGACTCGGTTCTTATAGTGATCCTGGTGTTGGTTAGTGACGTCAAGAGCTGCTATTACATTCTCTGCAGACGTATTAGATGAGCTGTACAGTTCCCAAATTCTATTGTGGACACCGCTGACTATTTTGAACACCATGGTCCAACCTAGTGACATGATATGTAGATTACATGAAGCATATGATGAGTTAGCGATTTCAACGGCAGATACACCTAACTGAAACAACGTTGTCATAAAAAAATGAAATACGAAAAAGCCAAATAGGAATAAATTAGCTTAATCATCATAGCTTGAAGCATTCACAGGGAAACCACACTTTTATAGCTGTACTTTAATCGTGCAATTAAAACAACTGACGTGATTTACCTGCATTCTGGGGCGTTTTAAGCCCCCCCCCCCCCTTTTTTTTAGGGGGGAGGGAGGTATTTAAATGATTTATTCCACGTTATAGCCCCCGGGGGGGGGGGGGGGGGGGGGTACTCAACAAAGTTTTGTATGGGGCGCCATGTGTTTCAAAATTCATACTTTTTTTCACAAAGTTGTTGAAATGAACACATTTTATATGAAATGAATACAAGCGTATTGAAATGCCAATATTTGTAATGAAAAGTACGTGTCCATGATGAATCACGTACACATAGTCTGAAAGTTGTACTACATACGCTGAAATCTTCGGGCATCAGCTCGAAATATACTCTGTTACAACTACAACTTTGCACAAGGAGTCTGAATTTTCTCCATATTCTCTATGCAAATCTTATAAACTTTTCACTGTGCTTTTCGAACCGAATCTCACGCTATGTTGCACATTTTCTCAGTACGTGCAGTGAACACGTTTTCAGTGTACTTTGCGAACAAATCTCACCATGATAATACTTCATGTAAACCTTCCCAATGCGTCCCCGAAATTCTTCGAGTCAAAAGTACAGCACTCAGCTCCAGCAGGTCAAGACATGTCAAACAAAGATGGCGTGTAATAGTGGGAATGCTTCAGATATCGTAGAATCTATCCTTTCCAACCCTCAGGGTATGACTAACCTCGCCAGGGCCCTTTGTAGTACTCGTAATCAACAGACGCCTCAAATTCATCATTCTGTCGAAGAAGAAACGGCATCCATTTTTAGACGGCCGAGCACTACGCGAAACATCCTTCCAAACTCCACTTTAGTTTCTGCAGCTGAATTTACAATGCGGAGGAACTATAATAGCAACTATCCATTTCCTAAAAGGTACGAAAAGAATACGAACTTCGATTTCGAACTATTTGTTGTTGTGAAAGTAGCTCCCTCCGTGTTTGATTACCGCCTGTGAGTTAATCAAGTTAAGGACGCTTATTTTCTTCCTTTCTTTAGACGCAAGGGGTCGACCAAAGTAAATAGAAAACAAATGCAGGGTGCTTACACTAAGGAAGTGATATTATAACCATCTCCAAAAGAACAAGCAGTGGTAAATTCAGCTGCAGAAAGTGAAGTGGAGTTCGGAAGGATGTTTCGCGTAGTGCTCGGGCGTCTAAAAATGGATGCCGTTTCTTCTTCAACAGAATGACGAATTTAAGGCGTCTGTTGATCACGAGTGCCACAAAAGGCCCTGGCGAGGTTAGTCATACCCTGAGGGTTGGAAAGGATAGATTCTACGATATCTGAAGCATTCCCACTATTACACGCCATCTTTGTTTGACATGTCTTGACCTGCTGAGTGCTGTACTTTTGACTCGAAGAATTTCGGGGACGCATTGGGAAGGTTTACATGAAGTATTATCATGGTGAGATTTGTTCGCAAAGTACACTGAAAACGTGTTCACTGCACGTACTGAGAAAATGTGCAACATAGCGTGAGATTCGGTTCGAAAAGCACAGTGAAAAGTTTATAAGATTTGCATTGAGAATATGGAGAAAATTCAGACTCCTTGTGCAAAGTTGTAGTTGTAACAGAGTATATTTCGAGCTGATGCCCGAAGATTTCAGCGTATGTAGTACAACTTTCAGACTATGTGTACGTGATTCATCATGGACACGTACTTTTCATTACAATTATTGGCATTTCAATACGCTTTGTATTCATTTCACATGAAATGTGTTCATTTCAACATTTTTGTGAGAAAAAGTATGAATTTTGAAACACATGGCGCCCCATAGTTTTGTACGGGGATGCTCCGCCCCAAAGTTCAAACCCTTACTCTTCATATACCGTTTGACAGAAAAGGTACCCCTTTCATATACCTTTCATTGAAAATAGTACCTCTTTTATATACCTTTCATTGAAAATGATACCCCTTTCATATAGCCTTTACGTGCGTCTGTTTGATATATTTTGAACGACCGTTTTTATAATACTTAAATGGCAGTTTTCCCTACCTTTTTTATGCTTCAACTCGTGTTTTCGCTACCCTTTCCTATTCTTCGTGAAATCCCTACCCTTCCATAGACTTCAACTCGTGAAATCCCTACCCTTTCATATACCTCCAGCCTCAAAAAGGTACCCCTTTCGGGCGGAGCATCCCCGTATAGC
>JAJLRJ010000006.1:4983614-4998614 GCA_024195265.1 Dendrophyllia cribrosa | reverse complement strand
CGGAATATATTCTTATTCCGGAATAGGGTCAATCGAACGCAACCTAAATTTCCTGCGATGAACCCACGTGGTTTCAGCTTTATAGTCGCTTCACTTTTGTTTAGTTACACGTTCCTTGTAGATGTTTGCAAAGAGAATAGCGAAAGCCGTTCAAAAACTACTGAAAACGCAAAAGTAAATCCACTGTGTAATGCAATCGAATTAGGCCCGGTTCAAACTTTGAACTTCACATGTGTCAAATCTAATGTAAATGAGCAAGAACAACAGAGTTTTCTCATTTGCATTAGATTCGGCACATGTGAAGTTCAAAGTTTGAACCGGGCCTTACTAAATGAAAGAATATTAAAGATTAAGTCACCATTTGTTGTGTCAGTTGATATTTTGATAATTAATATTAATACGTCAAGTGCAGTGACTTTATATCTGATAAAACACCACACACTAATTTAAAGTCACTGCACGTGACGTGTTGTCAATCATTTGATTGGTTTGTGGGCTTTTAATTGTTTTAGAAAGTCTATTGTCAAATATCTCAACAGAAAATAGACAATGAATAACTGATAATGCATTGTGCAAATTAGTATCAGGAGGTTCTTCAAGCTCCAAGAAACACTACTCAAAAACAGAATAAAACAAGGAGCTAAAACATAAACTGCAAGAAGTCATTATTCCAATAGAGATACAGCAGCTTCAGACTTTGATCTTAGACGCTTACACCCGTGATAAAGATCCACTTTCTCACAAGTCTTGCACCCCACGACGGGCTGAGAGATTGACTTGATCCAACCGAACAATTACAAAAACTGCAGCCGATCACTACTTATCTTGCAACAAAAATTAGCCAAAGAAGTCCCAACATATGCCAAGAGAGCTAGCATAACGAAGGCATAGAGAAACAATTCTATAAATGGCTATGCACAGCATGTAAACTGACCTCCTGTCATTAAAGAGATTTATATCCCAAAGATCAGTCATACAATACATATCGAGGATATGTCACATCTCTATTTTAGTGATCTAAGGCGAACAAATATCTCGTAGACCTTCTTGGGAAAGCTATTCTAAAGGCTTCTTTATACATTTTGCGACTAACGGGAGTCGTGTTTTGCCTGTCACTTTTATAATACTAAAAAATAGTCCAAAAAATGGTCCAAAAAATAGTCCAAAAAATGGTCCAGTCCATATTTTACCCTATATGCCCATTTTCTTCGTCAATTAGCTAGCAAGGCGGAAAAAGTCTTTCCGTTTCCGCTAAATCGGAAAACCCTTTTAGTGGAAATGGAAAAAGCTTTAATTTCCTTCATTTGCATAAAAACAATAAAGCTAAGGTGTGTGGCTGACATCCATATAAAATTAATAGAAAACGCCTCGTTTTCTGTTTGGCAATATCGACAATATATAGGGCGTCGTGGTCTAATAATTTTTATCGTAACATCATTTTTATCAACATTTACTCCGTACATTAACGTAACATCATTAAAAGATATATGAGAGTAATATGAGATGAGAACAAAGCTGGGCGTGGTATACAATTCAATCCCTGGTTTGTAAAAACTAAAGACATTGACAGCGGCTTTCTTGTTATTTTCCTTGCATTATTCAAGTTTTCCTATAAAACCATAAGCTTCGTTTGTTGCTTTGAGAGTAATTAACTTTTCCACTACCCTTGGGACTAATTTGCCCCGGTTTTGGGGAGTAATATAAGATGAGAACGAAGCTGGGCGTGGAATACAATTCAAGCCCCGGTTTATAAAAACATAAGACATTGGCAGAAGCTTTCTTGTTGCTTTCTTTGCCATCATTCGAGTTTTCCTATAAATCCACTCGCTTCGGGCCTGATTCGGCGGTATAATCAAATTCAGGGCTCATCCTCGGTGTTAGAACCTGACAAACTCACGAGTGACTTAAAACAAAGAAAACAAAAGGCATAAAACAATAGAGTCAACTGGGAATGCAATACTACAAAGGTAAAAAACAAAGGAAAAAGTCATAGGTTCTTACACCGAGGTAAACCCCGATTGTCCCAGACGTTCACAAGCTAGTTTTTTCTTGTTGAGCCTAAGTTAATTCCAAAGCACAATGGGCCTTTTGTAAGTGACAAACAGCGACGTTTAATTTCGGCGTAAAACCAGAAACTTTTAGACAATGATAGAAAACCTTCTTCCGAACAAAAGACATTTCCACTAAAACGGAAAACCCTAATATTAAGATCGCAAAGCGCTCCTAGAAATTAACGCGACTTAAATTAAAGCGAATTTTAATTTCGCTATGTGCACCATTATAAAATTCACAATATTAAGATGCATGCCATGGAAATAATATTGAAAATTAGTTTTTTTTCGGGAAAATTTCCAAGAAGAACAGGTTTAAGAAACTCCCTGCTCGATCGATAAAAAGTAAAAACTAGAAAATAATGTCATATGCAAATTCAAAGACGAATAAAGATTTATGGATTAACAAAAAGGTGTACGTTCGGGAGGACACGTTCTCTCTGAGTGTAATAATAATAAATAGACGCAAAGTAAACACTCATTTACATAAAATGATAAAGAAACTGTGTTGCTGTGTTGGTTGGGGAGTTAAACAAGAAAATCCGGTTTTATCAACTGGGTTGATAAGGTAAACTTGGCGGCCACCGTAAAAAGATTCAAAAAGCTCACGAATCTTTCTACGGTGGCCAATTTACCTTATAAACTCAGTTGATGAAAAAACCCGTGATTTTCGTGTTATACACGACGGAGAGAGTTTCATCAGAATTTCCAAACACAGAGAAGTGGATGGAAAAACGAGGCGGGGTCGAGTGCTTTAACACACTTCGAAGTGTTTGGATACCTACCTGATGAAACAGTCTTTCGAGTGTTTGAGGCGGCTTCTCAAGTTATCATTGCAAACAACTAAGAAATCGAAGGTAAAACCACCAAACTCTGGTAATTAAAATCGGGTTTCTCAATCATCTGCATGCTTATCAGGAGCACCGAAAGAATTATTTCGGTGGTAAGCTATTCAGAAAGCCTTAGTCATCAGGCTAAAAAAATCGTAAAAGCTTTCGTAACATCGGAAAATTCAACGCCTTTTGTTTTCATAGGGATAAAGAATTAATGTCGTTTTGGGTACATTGTACAAAAGACGGTCAGCTAGGATTATCGGAAGATTAAAGTAGCTGGAAAATTCGGGGTGGAAGATTCCTTCCCCTAAAATTTTCTGCCGCTGAAATATTCAGCTAAAAAACTGCAAAGCTCAAACTGTGTTAGTTTTCACATAGTTTCCTTTAAAAGCGCTAACAATTTCTTGTTGGGTGTCCCTGGCTTATGATGATCAGTTCTTTCATTTTTCAATCTTGATGGAATTAGTTTCAAGAAAACTCATTTTACAAACCTTGAAGTTGAATCCAGTAAACCCCGTCATTAAGCTGTTGTCCGGCTTTATCCAGAATATCCTTGCAGGAAGATCCGGGGTTATCCTCCGTGCCATAAGCTGCAAATTGCACGATTTTCCATTCGCTGCCCAAGCACACATAGATCTTGCCGTTGGAAAACTTCAATGCCCCAGCATGCGCTAGGCTATTGCAGGGACATGACGCATCTCCCAATTTGTAGATGGTGGGAACAGGGTCGTTGCAATCAAGGGTTTCTTCTATGCAAGCTTGGCCGCTTACACTTGCGGCCAAGAAGGCAAGGCTCAATGTGCGAAGGAAAAAAATCATTGCGTGGCTTCTCGTTGTCGTAAATGAGCTGTAAATGACTTAATTGATGGAATTACTTGTTTTAGCCCTAAAGCAAGTAATTTCCATCAATAATTAACTATGAGTCATTGACAGGGTAACCGAGACGATTCGACAGCTGTATCAGTTGCTCTATGAAATAAAAAAAAAAACAGGCTATCTTTAAAGTAGGGAACGGGGAATTGGAGAATGGGAATGAGGAACGGGGAATGGAGAACGGGGACCGGGGAATGGGGACCGGGGAATGGGGACCGGGGAACAAGGAATCTTCAAAATGGGGAATCTTTAAAAGCGGAATCTTTAAAAGCGGGAATCTTTAATACGGCGGATCTTTTAATCGGAATCTTTAAAAAGGAAAACCTTAGAAACGGGGAATCTAAAATGGGAAATCTTTAAAAGACACTGTTAAATGAAAATGTATTACTGTTTTTGAAATTAAATAAACTTAGTGTTCTTTTGTCGATAAGCCATTTTTTGCTTGTGTGGTTTTAGTTTAAAAAGCTTTTTTTATTTCAAATTATTATTCGTGGAAAATTTTTGTAATTAGCTTGAGCAGCAACTTATTATTTACTGTTTAACTTTTGGATAATGTGCTGATCGGTTAGGTATCTCATTTTATTTATTTTTTGTCTTATTTACGGCATAAATGTCTCTTTTATAACGTTTTAAAGATTACCCATTTCAAAGATTCCCCGTTTTAGATATTCCCGCTTTTAAATATTCCCGCTTTTAACTAAAGATTCTCCATTTTAAAGATTCCCCGTTTTAAAGATTCCCGCTTTTCAAGATTACCCGTTTTAAAGATTCCCCGTTTCAAAGATTCCCACTTTTAAAGATTTTGCTAGTATTTGCTATAGATTCCCCGATTTAAAGATTCCCCTTTTTAAAGATTCCCGCTTTCAAAGATTCCTCATTTTAAAGATTTCCCGTTTTAAAGATCATCCCCATTTTAAAGATTCCCCATTTTAAAGATTCCCCGTTTTAAAGATTCCCGCTTTTAAAGATTCCTCATTTTAAAGGTTCCCGCTTTTAAAGATTCCTCATTTTAAAAATTCCCCGTTTCCCATTACCCGATTCCCCGTTCCTGTTTTAAAGATATCCAGTTTTAAATTTTATAGAGCAACTGAATACATACAGCTGCCGAATCGTCTCCGTTACCCTGTCAACGACTTATAATTAATTATCGATGGAAATTACTTGTTTTAGGCTAAAACTGAACAAATAGTTCTATCATTTACAACTTATTGACGACAACGAGAAGCCACGCAATGATATTTTTCCTTCACACATTGAACCTTTCTATCAATGTTTTATAAGTCATTCACAGCTCATTGACGACAACGAGAAGCCACGCAATGATTTCTCTTTAAAGTTTGACATGTGTAATAACCCAATTCACGCGTGCTATAAACACGTGTCAAAGAGCACACAAAATCCATAGCAACGCTAAAAACTCATTACTAGGATGTTATGGTAAAGGCATGAATGTTTGTTTCAACACCTTAATTCACAATGAATTTTTTTCTTGGGGTATGTGCTTGCATGATATTTGTTTCCCTCCAACTTTCTGCATGATATTTTTGTGTGTGTGTGGATGGGGTTGGAAAAGTAGACAAATATAACACTTTTTATCTAATACAGCACCTGGTTTATTTTAACAGTAAATGTAAAAGCATTGAGATGGTGACCCCTTCCCACTGATCATGACTGATGAAAGGAGTCAGGCCTGTTTATATAAGTAATATATATATATATATATAGATAGGCTTTGCCTAACAGCGGAGTTCTCTGAACAGAAATCTGACGATAAGCTTAAGTAAAATGAAAGGTCGGAAGCACAGTAATTAAGATTGATTTTTTTTTATTTTTTTTTTTTTTTTATATATATATATATACTTTATTAAGACACATTCCACTACACTAAATACAATTTACATACAATATTTATAGAAAAATAAAAGAAATGCAAAAGAAAAGAAAGCAAAAAAAGAAATATTATATATATACAACAGGTTAATATAGAAGAAATACAATTAAGTAATTAAGATTGATGATCAGGCTATTTTTCAATTTTAGCAATTCTCAAAACAATAGTACGCAACCGTCTGTACAGTACATTTAGACCGTACAAAAGTTCACAAATCCAACTTTTTCTCTGTCTAGAATAACTAGTATGATTAATTTCCGAATAGCATACACTGCGACGCGCGACGCGAGTGAAGTAATTAGAACTATAAAATCCAAGTCTTGTTTTGTTTACATAAAATCGCTTTTCAATCTATGTAATGAATGAACAAACACATAAAAATGGACAACACAATCTTCTTTTAAAACATTTTATTCAAATCTCCATTAGTTTATGTTTAAAAACAAAACGCGTACCATTTATAGCGCACCGAGGCCGAGCTGCCTTCGATGAAATTCAAGAAATCAATACAACTGAATTTGACCACGTTTCATAAACATTTCTCCAAAAATAACGAGAACAAAGAAAAAGTCAATCACATATCTCTGATATCAACATAAATTCCCATCGAAAAATGCAATTTGTTTTATCTTTAAGTCCCTCGACTGCTTGGAAATTCTTTAATTCTCCGCTTTAGTTCGGTTCTGAAATCCGAAGAAATATCTCCCCGCATTGCTCCCGGCTTAAGGAAGGTGAACAGGGGGGGAAGGGGGGCTGAGAAAACCTTTTTTAAAAGCCGCATGCAACGGACTCGAACTGTGCACTGTCTGTTGTATTAACCCTTAACTTCCAAGAGTGCCAAACAGCAAAATTCAAGAAAACTCCTAAATTTCATTTTATAAACAAATGGTACCATGCAAAAGTACTGCTAAAGAGGTTTCTTTTGAATGGTCACACCATAGGATTTCCGATCAGTAGACTCAAAACTTAGAACAAATGGTTCCATGCAAAAGTTCTGCTGAAGAGGTTTCATTTGAATGGTCACACCATAGGATTTCATCAACAGACTCAAAACTTAGAACAAATGGTACCATGCAAAAGTACTGCTGAAGAGGTTTCATTTGAATGGTCACACTATAGGATTTCATCAATAGACTCAAAAGTTAGAACAAATGGTACCATGCAAAAGTACCGCTGAAAAGGTTTCTTTTGAATGATCACACCATAGGATTTCCGATCAGTAGACTCAAAACTTAGAACAAATGGTTCCATGCAAAAGTTCGAAAGCAAAAATTCGAAAGCGAAAGTCGATTTCCAAAGTGAAAAGTTCAAAATCGAAAATTCTATATTGCAAAGTAGAAAGTCAATTTCGAATTTGCGGTTTCGTAAACTCAGTTCGCAATTCTCAATTTCGACTTTGACCACCCTCCCCTCCCCCCTCCCCCCTCCCTCTCCCCCCTCCCCCTTCCCCTCTCCCCTAACTTTTTTCTCGGAGGAGAAGACTGGGGCAAGACGAGTCTCCTGGAGTCTCACCTTGCAACAGATCTGCTTCCATCTGCTATATTAGGCACATTGTGGATTTATCCGATTCCTTCTGGGGAAAGTTGAAGACTTCCTTCGTCCAAACGGACTATACGTTCCAGAATTATTCGAAGTCGTCATATATGGAGTTGACAGACCTACGCGACTCCTGTTAAGTGTTGTGTGACCATTGCATTGTTTTAGCCTTTACAGTTTGGCTTTCACAAGCACTAGTACAATGTACCAGTCATCGCTAAAATGTATTTAAAAAGCATAAAGCTTTCCCAGTAAGACTTAAGAGAGAAATGCGCCTTTAGATCACAGTTATGAATTTGTTCACGCTAAAAATGATCAATATCATCGAAGAGAAATCATCGATAATGAAAATGACGAGAGTGCTCTTCGTACCTTTTATGGGTCAAAATTTGTAGATTCACGGTACCGCATAGGGTGCTGAAATCTAAAATGGCCATGGTTAGAATTATCGCGGTACCTTTTAGGGTATTGAGCTGAAAAAGTATGACAGAAAATGTCTTGTGTTGCATAAAATTGGTATCTCATGTAGGGATAAAATATATTTGAGTCACGCCTATTAAACGAGATTCTGATACCTTTAAGGATGTTTTTTGAAATTTTCCGACGAGCACCTCCGTCATTTTTATAGGGGATAAACTTGTTTCTTCTGAATCAAACAGCTTGACGAACAAATAATCATTCAAATATCAGTTTAGGGAAATTTTCAGGGAAGGGATTGGAACTGTGAAAGGTACAGAATCAGGCCGGAAGATAGTCCATCGTTTTCATTCAAATTACACAATTTATGAAAGTTTTGTGTGCATGGAATATTTATCATTTTAATAGCTTGTTGTTTTGTTCGGAAAAACCAAGGAAATTGCTATGGTCAGTTATACTTTTGCGGGGCCATTTCTTTAACATCCGACAGTGACGTAGGTTCAGTTAATTTCCAACTAGGTTCTATTCGCCTTTGCAGCGTAAATATATCGCAAAATTTTCAATTTTCAAACACACAGTTTAATGTACCTTTAATACACTTATACAACAACATTTTTAATCATTTACATCATCTTTGTCCATACATTTTATTCCATTTTCTATTTGCATTTTTATTTGAACTATATATGCTCACGCTATTTGTCGGCTTTGTTTTCGGTGTCAAATCCATTTTCCCAGCTTGACACAAAGTTCCTCTTTTTTCTGCACCCATTATTACATTTCTCTTTTGAGATGACGCATCCTTTCATGCAGCCAAAAGAGGAACATGTTGTTTGGCATTGATTTAATCGACTCATGCAATTGTTCCGGCAAAGTGCCTGCGCACAAGGTCTCTCCACCATCGAGCCCAGTAGAATAATGACGAGTAGTACTGGAGCCGAATTCATCTGAAATTGAAGAACAATTATCTGAGAAAATCGTACGGCAACTCTTTCTCTTCTTCAAACCACTGACTTACTTTTGCCTCTCTGCGTTTTAAATGGTTTGGCACCTAGACTGTTCCAGGCGTGAATCCGGGCAGCAACTAAAACCCGACGCACTCTCTTTCGCCTCCGTCGGCACTCGCGATATTTTTCTTTCTGCGCAAAGCCTATCCTTCGCTTCCCACTATCTGAACGCCTGGAACAGGCTACCCACCATCTGAATGCCCGGAACAGGTTACCTACCATCTGAACGCCCGGAACAGGCTACCCACCATCTGAACGTCTGGCACAGGCTATTTGACACCCAATTATATGAGTAATTTAATAACAATTAGGCCTTCCACTGACTCTGAATATAATGTACTACCACTGAATTCATCTCCCAAGAGTGCCAAAGAATCAAGTTAAAATTCAAGAAAAATCTCAAATTTCATTTTGTAAAATACTGGAAAACAAAATATGTCATGCAAAAGTACTGTCAAAGAGGTTTCACTTGAATGGTCACACCTTAGAACTGAGGTGTGTGGTGTGTATTAAGGTGGCTCCATCCAGTTATTGGCCAGTCCTCCAAATAAATCTTATTGCTGTCTTTCGCGATACTACGCAGAATATACATTCAGTAAGTTCCATTTGACAAAGCCGTGAAAAAATCGGTACATAATTTTCGGTAATTTACTCACTTTTCGTTTTTTACGTTTATTGGGTTTGTGCAAATACAAAAATTTACCCATTTGCCAGTTTTTATAAAAATTTATCATGTGAAACGCGCGCAATAAACGTTTTAACTACCGTAAAAACCTCTATATTTTCGTGACGTCATCAAAATAAACAAACACACACTCGCGCCATTTTCGTGCTCATGCCTTGCGTGCCAAAAAACTATATGGAGCCACCTTAAATTTGCTAGCAGACACGCGCGAGAATCCACGCTTTCGGCGCTTCATGCCTTTGCGTGCGAGAAAGCCTAAAACAAAGAGCAGAAAAAAAAAAACAGTAAAATGATAAATGTTAACTTGCTATTTTAATTCCATTTGCAGTTTGCAAATTTGTAATTTAAATAAGCGTATTCAGTTTACAAATAAGAAAACATCTTAGCGTTACATAAATATTCATTGTCTGAAACGAGACATTCCCCACGTAATACACTGGGGAATCATGCATTGTCCGAAACGAGACAACTGAATGACGTAATACAGTTTACATCCGAGTGATTAATCGTGTGAACATTTGCACAATTGTCCCTGTATAGAGGTTTTGCATGGCAGCCATGTTGCATGGCAGGAACAAAAGATTCTTTTCCCTATGAGAAAGAATGTTCTTTCTAATGCAAAACATTTTCATTGTTCCTGCCATGCAACATGGCTGCCGTGCAAAACCTCTATAGAGCGTTTTCACTCACGTGACCTTCAGTCCCGTGGGACTCAAATGACAAAGGCCATGGCAGCCATGTTGGCTGAAGTTAATTAAAATTCTTTTGTACGGGAACACCACTGAATATGGCGGCTATGACGTCAAGTGAAAACGCTCTATACTACATCTCGTTCAACGCTTCGCGTATTCACGAGATGAAAAGCATCAATTCTAGACCAATCTGGAATAATCAGAATCAATGGTGACAAATAATAGACTATTTTACAGAATAGACCATTTTACAGTTGTGTGCTTAGTACCCTGGCCTTTGAGTGAAAGTGAGGCTGGAGTTGACTTTGTTTTGATACAAACCTTCCTGCTTTTCATATGTAGTATATGTAAATCATGTTGAACAAAAACTAGTCAGCTTTAGACTTTTTATTATTTAAAATAACATCCTTTCCTTATAAACCCCGAGGCGTTTATTTCTCTTTTGACTGTTCAATAAGAAGCGTGTTGTTAAAGGGACACGGTGCCGCCTGAAATATCGTGTTTTCATGATTATGGCCGGGAGCTTGCTTCAAGCTTTTCTTAAAGTAGGAAGAAAAAATCGCCAAAAATGATGAACGCAAAGAAATAGGAACCAAAAAGATAAAATAACGACTGAAAAACTCAAAATTCCACCAGAATGGAAACTTTGATTTCTTGACCGCCTGTCAAGAAATCAAAATTGATGAACCGTAGGGTGATGTCGCAGAGCTGCGACCCTACCGGAACTGTAATCCACATCCATCCTTATAATCCTGCACTTTTTCTCCAAACTACTGCTTCTGTTTTACTCTATAGAATCGTTTTATCCATTTAAGTAATTGTATATTTGGTGGCACTTGGCAAAATAACATGGGAAGAATAAGATAAGAGAAGTTTTGATGATATTTCGTAGCATTTAGCGATATAATTAACATGGAAATTTAGTAATAAGCAAAATTTCGTTTTTTCGGCGGGACAGTATCTCTTTAACTAGACACCGAAAATCCCTTCCCTACCCCAGACGTGCTACTTTTAGAACTCTATCACTATTAAAGCTTTTAATGGAAACCCATCTGTCAACAATGTTACCGCGATAGTTTTATTTCCGTTTAGGGAAGGCTCTTTTTCTTCCGAGGTTCAATTCCTATTGTAGACTTAATTCTTCATACCACTGATCAGTTTCCTGGCATATGATACCCTTATTCTAGTCCAAAACTCTCTGATTTCTATACTCTTTCCCAGACTAAACTGCTTGAAAACCATACCCTTTACAGCGGCACATACCCGTACAGTTTATATCTGAGAGTACGCTCTCACCCCCTACCCCCGTCGGGAAAAATCTGCAGTTTGTCTGGGATCAAAAGAGCGCTTTCCATTTCCCAGAAAACCATTCGGTCGTATCGACTTTAACCAACAACGTTTTTTTTTTTAATCAGGTGAAAGAAAGTTAGACGAATGCTTGTGCAATCAAGTGTCCAGGGCTGTTTAATTTATAAAACAAGTCTTAAGTTCATAATATAAAATCTCCTTCTTTAATCTCCTATTCATGTTAATGTTGAGAATTTGGTTAGTGATCATTAAAATGTTCCTTTAGTTGAAAGTTTCCACCTGCGGTCTCATTGACAAAGATGCATAATTATTAAAGGATAAATTATGGAGTAAGGGAGTTGCAAATTAAAAAAAAATGGTCCATGGCTTGAACAAAACTAAACACGTTTTTAATGGTTGTTTTGACTCGCCTGTAGGTTTCTGATCACACCTAGGAACAGTTACGAAAAACAGTGCAAAGAAAAACTAAACACGGAAAATATCGCTTATTTCCATATTTAATATACTGGCGTATCCTGTTACAAATTAAAACAAAGAGATTACGAAAAAAAGTCAATTAATTCTCGAGTGTTCCCGTGACTAAGTGTCAATAGAAAAGTGGGCTCTGACAGGAATTTCATCTTTTTTTTATTGTCAACACTCAGCGAGAACCCCTCTCAAGACAACATAATTCGACAACTGTCAAAGGCCGACTGGCGTTTGAATCGCTTCGATGTTTTGCTTCCTTTCCTAACATATTCCCTGAGTCGACAGTAAAATTATTTCGGAGAATTTAAAACGAAGAAGACGCCTTTTTCAGTTTGTACTTGTATCAATTTTATTGGAAAGACTATATTTTTATTTTACTTCAACATTCGTGAGGTTTTAGTCCGCTTTTTTTGGTTTTACTTTATTTTTTATTATCTATATCGTTTGCTCTTTTTTCACTTGTCAGAAAATAACCATCAGTTGTCCTGACGAAACGAACTTCGATCCACTTTTCACCGTTGGTCAAGACTACATTTCGCTTCGGGGAGCAAACATTTAACGTTGATTTTGTTATAAGCTTTTACATTGTGGATATTTTAAAAAAATAAATTGTAATTGAACTTGTACGACACTTTATTTATTGATTTTAAAGAACGATTGAAATGGGATCAAAGTCCTTAATTTAAAAGCAGTACTCAATCGCCAGTTTCTTTATTAATTATAAAATATTTCTTTATAGCATTCTTATGATCATCGACGTCACTGGAGTGAAATTGACTTTTTGTTTTTAACACGGTAAGCGTTGAATTTTTTTTCTTCTGAAATGTCTTGTAAAATAAGTTAAATTACGCGTTAGACTGAAAATGAAACAGTACAATTCATTACTTCGATGATTGAAATTGACGATTATAATTACTAAGTTTCCTATTGTACATTTCTTTTCTTTTATACGGAAGTATTTGTTATAAGTAACCGAGTCACTCCTAAAACTCGACACGATTTGCTTTAATTCACTGTCAAGCCCACTTGCAAGCCACAAATAAAAACTTGTCGTTAATATTTTTCGTTAACAGGGCTCAGTTAGCTGGAAAGGCGTATCTAAGACGTTGGCAAAAAAAAAATACATCAAAACCAAAGATCGAAGAGACACTGAGTCAAGATATCAAAAACGGAATCTAAATAAGACTACAGAATGTTTTCGCTTTTATAAAACGGAATTATTGTGAAAGATCATTACGGAAGAACTAACAATATAAAGTTTGAAAATCAATCTATTTATTCTACTTACCATTCTGTAGAGAAGTACTAGCTTGTTCTGTTTATAGCTTGTCTCAAGTTTTACGATGGTGCGTATATCTTGTCAGCTAAGCTTGACTGCGTAAATGCTGGGCTGTTTCCTTTTTTTATATAGACGCGAAGAGAACTTTATCGATTTTGTTTTGTTGTCAAAGCGTCCATTCACATATTAGGAAAAAACAATGAAGAGCAATTAATTAGTGGGAAGCCAGGACGCTATGCGCTGTTTTGTTGGTCATTTTATTTTTCGATTGCCTACGCCTGGAAAATTGATTTAGAAGCTATTTTACACAATAATTGTTGGAATCATTTCTTATAGATCTGTGTTAAGAACGGGCTAAACTCTATTTCAAACTCACGATAAAAGCATTATCTCAGCTGTTTTTGTTACTTAGTATACGTACATTAAGCCCTTTTAGTTCAAAAATCCATTATAATGCAGCAACGAAAGCCAGCTAAGCGCTCAGAGGATTTACAAAGGCAGTCTACTAATTTACTCAATGTTGAACATTATAGAGCAATTTTACAACACTTGAATTTTCCATTTATGGTAGGTCATTTAGACCAGTTTATTTGCACCTGTAATAAAATTGTCGCAGTAATTACTTCCTCGGCGTAGCTTTACAAAGGGGGCGAAACCATTAAGATGTAGAAACCATCGAAAGTTACAACCGGCCGTCATCACCGCTCTTTATGCAACAAATACGAAAAGACGCAGATCGTATCTTTCAAATCGCATTTTCGAACATCTTCACCTGTTCTTGGTAATTGAAACTGGCCGCAAATTTACGGTTTTGTCAATTATTATATTTTTACGTAGTAGTTTGCTCTATCCTGTTGTCGTTAAGTGGCCGGTTTCAAACAGATGAACTGACAAAGTTTCAGGTAATTTACGTTGCTCAAACTAAGGCGTTAAGCAGTGGCCAGCATGGGTTTTCGTGAGGAAAAAATTAAAATACCGCCGTTTTATTCCCAGAAAGGGTGCAGCAGCAGAAACGAGCTGTTATCTCTCGGTTTGAATGAGTCGTTAAACGGCATTTACGTCTGCGAAAGCGGAGATTAATTCCTTGGTTTATCTCTTGATAAAAAGCGATTTGTCCCCAAAGCAGGAAGAAATTTAGATACGGATAATTTCATTTTGCAATTGCAGAACATTTTATTGTCCCTTTGACAACAAAGGCGGAAAAATCAAACATTTCATGCATATCTAGCACTGCGATTCCTATCGTTATCGTTGACGACTTAGCCTTGCACAAAACTTCAAACGTACATTTGTCTAATTTCTTTTTCAATATTTTTTTGGTTCTTCGGAGGTCTATTTTGGATGCCCAAATTTTCAGTCTTTAAAAAAAAGTTAACCAGATGATCAAGTTATAAGAGTACGTATTTCGTGATTCAGATTCAGCAATTAATGATTTGAAATCGCTTCAATTAAGCGATTTAGTCGATTTAAAATAAAGATAAGTAGTAAAAGGTCGAGAAAGCCTCTTAAACAGTGCTAAAGTAGTAAGAGGGAGTATTACATAATATTTCGATATCAACTAATTTATAAATTGATTATTAAAGTTGATATGTAAAGAGATTCAATAGCTGACGCTGTTCAAGGGTCAGCCCTGTGTCAAAAGCTAGCGAATCAAGGTATTGTGAGTTGCGTGTAGCTCAAATATTGTTCTCTTACGTGCAATATTTCACAGTAAAAGTATTAAAGGGGTAGCTAATGCTTCAGAATCCGAGACTTGCCGAGTGGTTTAAAAATCCGATCCTAAAACGCAGAGCCCGCTCAAACTCCGACCTAGAGACGACAAACTACAACGCGTTCATGAACAACGATTTCACTCTTTATGGTATGGTTCGTTAGGTTTTGCCTAGTAACATAAATAAACCAGCGTCGCTTATTAAATTGCAATCTTCTACAGCTAAACTCGGGCGGGATTTGCCAAGCT
>JAJLRJ010000006.1:4963614-4978614 GCA_024195265.1 Dendrophyllia cribrosa | reverse complement strand
GAAACCAGTGAAAGACTTCCTGGTTCAGTTTTCTTTGCATCTTTTTTATCTTTCTTGACCGGTATTTGTTTTGAGTGCAGTAGTTCTGTTGTTCTGTCAAGTAATGCCTGTTCTTTTGACCACTTAATGAGATCAGATAGAGTTTTTGGCTGTGCATCACTTGCTGTGCTGTAAGCTGTTGATTGATTAGAAAGTGACTGACTTGCCTGTAAGTTAACATCACTCTGGGAGTATTGATAGTCAGTATTTGGGTAGTAACCCACTGCCTCCCCTTGTGGCTCACTTCCCCTTCGTAGACGCTTTTCAGGAGGACCTCTCATGTTACTTCCCTGTGGAATTCTCAGTGGTCCATCATAGTCCTGTAGAATTGCATTAGCAAGCTGTTCTTTGCTTTTTTCCTCTTTTCGCTTTTGAACCCAAGGGTTAGGATCATCCGTAGCCCATCTGACATTTAAAATCTCACCACTGTCAAAAGATTGATTTTGCATGGCTTCTCTAGCAAACTCTGCACTAGATCGGTGTTTGTAGCGAACAAATGCCACACCTTTAGACTGTAACACTCTGACGTTATCAATCTCTCCCCACTCGTTAAAGTGCTCATAAACAACGGATTGGATATCAGGGGTTGCGGATATCCCACCAACATAAAGAGTTCTTGCTGTCTGCGGCTCGGCTGAAAACGAACCAACTCCACTCTGATCATCCCGGACATTTTCATGCCTCTCTCTTCCGAAGCAGTCTTTCGTCGCCTCCAAGTTTGCATCGAATTCTACCGAAGGCAAAGCATGAATCCAAGAGCATTCATATCCAAGTGAGCAACAACCCCTGGCAAATTTCAAACACAGAAAAGTATTATCCCATTGTCTTGAACTACCCTTTGTTTCACCGCTATCTTTTGCGATGTTGCATCGTGTGGTAGCCTTAATTTTTTCTCTCGAGTGACCTCTTTCCCCTACGTTCTTGTTATACCAAATATTGTACGTGCTACCAGACGAATTCTCTGATTTCCGAGGACCAACTGGCTGAGAAATTTGTTTTCTTGCTTTCTTTACCGTGTTCGTCGCCATCTTGTATCTTACCGTGAAGAGACTGAGAATGAGGCTAGTGCCAGTACTTTACGGCGGCCTTGCGGCCAGGCCTGGTAAGAATCCAGACCAAAAGTGTGTGGTGAGCGATGGTGAGCAATGTTTTTTGGGGGCAAAAATTTTAAAATTTTTTGTTAACCCTAGGAGATGAGCAGCTTGAGATCAAAGGTAAGGGTACAAATCTTTATTATTTTACAGTTGAACGTCTAGTTGCTCTCTCCACTGAGGTGTATAAATGGATACCAGTGACAAAATGCTGGGAGTATAAGCCTTGTAATTATGGACTCGCATCCCATCCAGGGTGGAGTAGCGATACTCCTAGTTGCTTTGTGCTACAGAAGCTAGGTTAAGCTCTGGGCATGTGGACCACTCCACTGAGAAGACTTGACAATATATTATTGTCAAGTCTTGTCAGTGGAGTAGCGATACTCCTAGTTGCTTACAGAAACTAGGTTAAGCTCTGGCCATATTCTTGGTTTGCAACCACGTGACAAAGCGGCCATGTTGGTGGTCAATACAATACAATTTTTTTCGCAAAATTTGCATGAAAATAGAGTTTAGTTCCCAGTGGAGAGAAACTGTTTTGTTCTTGACCACCAACATGGCCGCCGTGACGTCACATGCAAACCAGCAATGGGCCACTCCACTGACAAGTCTTGACAATATATTATTGTTCTGAGCTCTAAGAATAATCAGTGGGAGCCCAAATGTGTCTTTCTTTAAGGGTGCCACACTATATAAGAAAAAAAGTACTGTCTGAAGGTGTGATAAAAAAAGAATTTTTATGTGATTTTTGATGTACCAGCTGTAAGCCTTTTGTCTTCATTATCTCTCTAGGTGTTATCGTGCTACAAGTCTCTTCACAGGACACGGCTAAAAGTGTTTAAAGGGGACCAGTATGCCTTGGAAGCTGGAAGGCAGAGGATAAGATCTGAGTTTGCAAAGCACAAAAATGAGACAGATGCATCAAACATTGCTGAACTGATAGCTTTAGCTGAAAGTGCAGAGAAATTTCTGAGGTGTAATGTTGTACAAGGAGAACAGACTGACAAAGGAACATTTCGCTTGAAGATTACAGAGGATACTGAACTTCAAACAAATGCCCCACTTCCGCGCAAAACGGACAAATAGGGTAACTGAAATGGCCACCTCCTGTTTTACTATCAGGATTGAAAACATTTTTCTTTGGAATCCATAAGCTAAAGGTTTTCATCAGCTGAGATACATGCACTTCACTGAGATCTTGACAGGAGCCAAGTATTGAAGTTTATGGAAAGTGAGAGAGCTACTGGCTAATTATTTACTAACTATACTAGTAGTAATCATAGATTATAGTGCGTCTCCTTATCCCGTGGCACCTCGTCTTAGCCTAGTACCTCAGTTTCATGAATTAATTCAGCCACTGTTGAAAAGGGCTATGTCCGAGATATGTCACGCAGGCAAAAACGTTGGGCCATCATCAAACAAATTCACGCTATCGCCGTGGAATCGGGCAAAATCCTGCCGTGCTGTGTACTCCGAAAGGTCTCAGATTTTTCCGACATATAAATAGTATATTTGTCTTGATTTCATTTTGGTTATTTCTCCGATTCTGAAATCATACTCCTCAGTACATGTACCAATACCGGAACCGGAAATGAGAAATTTCGACGTTTAAGTCACGCAACATTCAACGTGAAATTTCGCAAGATTATTCGGATAAAATTACAACTACCAATTGCAAGTAAGACACAAGACTGTTGAATATAATTCCCTTATTAGCTAGACAAATTTTAGTCACAAAACTGCGAAATCTTTAGTCGCAAATGCGCCCGATACAGGCGCAATTTCGAGCACTGTAAAGTTAAATTATCTGCGTTCGCCTGGCGCGGCCGGTCAGTGAATTATTGCTACAAGACATAAGCGAATTGCACCGTACCGTAGAACATCGCGAAGAACGACGTCGGTATTTAGGTGAAAGCTTCCCAAATCAGGCAGAGAACCACAGCAAAATCAAGATAGAACATTCAAAACATACCAGAACGGCAGCGAGGAAAATCTGTAACTTCTTGCTTGATTCCAAAGAGACCCAACAACTTACTTGGTCCGGAGAAGAACCTTCGTCCAATTTTTCCACTGCGTACTTTTACCAGGCATTGAAATATTGAGCCGTACGATTCCAAAATCGGGAAAATATCCGAAACTAAATCAAGACAAATAGATTATTCACATGTGACATTTCGGTACCCCAGCTCCCCAGGATGATGCCTGATTTCCACGCGATGCTGGATACTATTGTGACGTTTCAAGATGGCGCCGATTTGGTACCGACACTTTTCTCGATTCGTTCCGCTTAGCCTAGACGGTCTAGACAACGCGCTAAGAATGCTGGATACTATTGTGACGTTTCAAAATGGCGCAGATTTGGTACCGACACATTTCTCGATTCGTTCCGCTTAGCCGACAAGATTAGGAAGCGTCTCCTTCGTCGACGCAAAAAGACTAGCAACAATTCCATTTGGGCTAGTCCAGTTCCGAGGGGTGGGGGGGGGGGGTACTCAACAAAGTTTTGTACAAGGATGCTCTCCGCCCTGAGGTCCAAACCCTTACCCTTTTATATACCATTTTTCACAGAAAAAGTTACCCTTTCATATACGTTTCATAGAAAATGGTCCCCCTTCCATTTTCCTACAGAGGAAACACTGCATCTCTTTACTGTACCCTTAAAAAAACTTATGTAACGATATCCACGGAATAACATCAAGCATTACTACTAGCACTACCACTAGCGCCTGTTTGAGATATTTTAAAAGGCCCTTTTTATATACCTAAATGGTAGTTTTTCCTACTCTTTTTAATACTTCAACTAGTGAAATCACTACCCTTTTATATACCTCCAGCCTCTAAAAAGGTACCCCTTTCGGGCAGAGCATAGTTTATCATAGGGAGTAACCCCCCCCCCCTTCCCCTGGGGTCCAGTTTTGTATTTGCACTAGCCACTTTGGCTACTGAGAAACAAACATGAGGAAGGTATGAATCACACAAATCCCTCAGTGGCATTTAAAGGTTATCAAAAAGGTTATCAGTTATGCCTAAGAAGTGTAAACATTTTTGTAATAAAATCGATTATTCACTCCAGCTGCAGACACTTTCCAGAATGGTCCCGGATGGTAACGTAAAATTCAAACTTCCTCAGGGTGGTGGTGCCTGAGGAATGCTCCACCCCAGGCGACGAGGATAAGGAGGAGAAATCCCGCGGGTTCCTTCATATAAATGTGATGGGGATGCTCATTGCACCCTTTAGAGCTTGAAAATGCAGTTTTGGTGGCTTTTAGAGTTTATTTCAGTTTCAGTTACCAAGGGACCTTTTAGGGTAAAGGAAAGGTAAAAAAATAATATAATAATAAAATATTTGTTCAAAAGTGCATTACAATTTTTAAAAGACATTGAAATTGAAATTCACACGTACCCCCCCCCCCCCCCCCCCCCCCCCCCCCCCTTAATAGAGAGTGTTGGGGTTCTTTTGAGTAAGTGGCAAAGGACAGCGAACGAAAATGCTGCTGGTGTACGTAAAATCTAGAGAAGATCTAATCAGAAGTAAGCAAGGCGGATGCAACGCCCGGGGGGGACTCTCATATAAAAATGACGGGGTGCTCGTCGGAAATTTTCGAAAAACACCCTAAAAGGTATCAGAATCTCGTTTGATGGGCATGGCTCAAAAGAATTTTCACCCCTAAGGCCCGGTTCAGACGCCGAACTTTTCATGAGCCGAACTTAATTCGAATTTGGACCGACCCAAATTAACAAAAGTACGCCTGTTGATTCAGACGCCGAACTTAATTAGCCGAACTTAATTCAGTTTGAAGAGAAACAAATCGAAAGGTCAGCGATTTTCAGGCAAAGATGCCAGAACACGCACCAGTCGTTATAATAATTTATGCATTAGGTTCGGCTCATGAAAAGTTCGGCGTCTGAATCAAAGCCGTTCCAAAGCCGAAATTCCCGGCTGAGCCAGGCGGAAAGAACGGCTGAGCCGTTCCAAATTCAAATAGCCGTTCTTAACTGATTCAGACGCCGAACTTTTCATGTACTTAATTCAAAGTATTAGGTTCGGCTCATGAAAAGTTCGGCGTCTGAACCGGGCCTAAGAGATACCAATTCTAAAACAACACGTCATATTCTGTCATATTTTTTGGCTCATACCCTAAAAGGTACCGCGATAATTTTAATGGTGGTCACTTTAGATTTGAGTACCCTAAGCGTTACCAATCTCCAAACTTTGACTTCTAAAAGGTACGACGAGCACCCCGTCATTTTTTATATGGGAGTCCCCCCACCGGGATACAATGTAGAACACTTAACGCGACAACGACATGAGTAGAGCACAAACTGAAAGCCTAAGGGAGATGATCAAAACTATTGTACTCGGACAGGACCCACCACTTTACAAAAAGACTGGTGGTCTCTTTATGTACCCCCTCTCCCCCACCTAAAAAGATGGTGTCTTGTTGGTATAGCCCCCACTCTATCAAGAGTAGAAACAGAGAGAAAGATTGAAATGTTCTGTGCCGTTTTTCTAGCAATGCAGCTTCCTGCACACAGAATATTTAAGTCTCATCTCCAATTTTAAAGCCAAAAAATTTAGTCCATTACACTCATCAGATAGGTGGTATCTTGCATAACCCCCCCTACCCCTACACAAGGTGGGTCTTCGTCGAGTATACTTGTTATGACCACTTCCCTAAATACAATCGTGGACAGCTGTTTAGACCTGGTTGGGTCTCGTCAGCACGGTATAGCAGCAAACTGAATATAACAACCAGCGCGAACGCCAATTGCCTATAAAGTGTATTGCACGTGGTGATGACTTCAGCTGAGCTCAAAATCAAATGGCATCCGAGCTTCCTGCACGTAGATAAATGTACATGAACAGGAGTTTATTATTATATCCTGTCATAAACCATTTACTTTTTTGATCAATTAAGTGTTGTACATTCATGATTTTACCACAATTGCCGCTAAACTCGCAATCTGATTGGTCGACGTGAGTGGTAAATGAGAGTCCAGACAACGGTGCTGACGCTAACATCACGCGCGCTTGAAAAAAAAAACAATCAGATTGCGAGAAAGTTATAGACAACGCTTGCTTTTTTTTTGCTGTCACGTTTTGTAACAAGACTTCGATTTTTCCTTGTATTTTTTTCTAAATATTGTTGTAAAAAAAAAACAAATTTACACCGGTTTTCCGTGGTGTGGACTCTTATTTACCACGATTTACGTCATCACATGGTCAAAATTTGTTGCTGACTCACTCGGCTGCGCCTCGTGAGTCCACAACAATTTGACCATGTGATGACGTAAATCGTGGTAAATAAGAGTCCACACCACGGAAAACCGGTGTAAATTTGTTAATTACCGTAATTAAGATTTTTTTAGTACAAGTACCGGTAATATTTCCCCCAAAGCTCGCGAGTGCTGTATGTGAATTTGTGCCCGGATGGTACTGTAACAATGTACCAGTAATACGGTAATACAGTCTGTCGTTTATTGTTTTGGTTATGAAGGAAAAGGGGAGGGCTTCATAAATTTCTTGCTCCAAAATTAAAAGAGGGTACCAAAGGGGGGGGGGCTTATTTGAGAGGTGGGTCTTATAGAGGATTTACGGGATTAATTACCGGTACATTGTTCACTTTTTTATCAAGACATTCACGACGGGGCAATCGCCCCTAAAAAGGATCATTAAGGCTAATTTTGCGTTTTTGCACTGACATTTCCTCACCAAGCTTTGCACATAATTTGATATCTCCTGTCAATTTTGATGTTAAAATAATTTGGCGTATGTCCTATGTTCACTTGCCCAGCTTAGGCATCGGTTTAGTAACGAAATGCTGCTAAAATAACCAAAAACTTCCACCTCTTTGGAGAGGTGGTTTGGCCCTGCCGTGTTGGAAATCTCGTGTCCATTCCCGGACGAGGTCTAGGCCGAATGTGGCGGCTTTTCCGGAGCAGGCAGCAATGGCCCAAGGTATGCTCAATTGGATCACAAAAACCGGGATGTACGATGTGGAGGCTTCACTTCGTGAGCTCGGCAATCTTCGGACATTTTCGGAAATGTACAACCGTCGGATAGTATTCAGAGAATTTTCGAAATTCTTCGGAAAATCTTAAGTGTCGTTTAAAAATAAACAAAATAATACATGGCCGGTTACTCGGAGATATTAAAATTAATCTTCATATCTCGGCGCCCCTATGTCCCGGGGGGGGGGGGGGGGGGGGTACTCTGCAAATTTTTGGGTGGGGGTGTGCCGCTGGGACTCTGAGACCCTTAACCTATACCAGACCAATTTAGCTGCATTTTGCAACCCTATTCTAGACTAAACACCGAAAAACTCTACTCTATCCTAGACCTATTCCAGACTCGCTATTTTCCAGAAACTCGTTCACTATCACAGTTATTGGTTAACAAAGGTCAGTAAAAAAATGCCGTACCGCCCGCCATACCGATTTTTAAATGCCATTTGCCAGTAAACCTTGTGTAGACTAAATTCTTCACGCAACGGATCAGTTTCGCGGAAAATGATACCCTATTCTAGACCAAAAATCTCTGATTACTATATCCTTTCCCAGACTAAATTAAAAACTGCCTGAAAACCATACCCTTCACATCGGTACATACCTAAATAGCTCATACATGGGAGTACCCCCCCCCCCCCCCCCCCCCCCCCCCGCCCCCCGGCCCCTATGTCAGTTATCTTCGATCAACTCAAGATGAACAGATCGCGTTTCGGTGATCTTATTGTCACGTACACTTTATTTGCTTTTTCGTCGGAATGGGTTAATCAAATCAGGCCGATAAAGGGAATGTAAAGCAAAATTTGTTGGAATTATTGTTTGATTTTATAGTTCTTTATAGAAAACTCCTAATACTGAGCCTGGTATTTTACAGAGTGGCGATTCCGTTTGTGAAGCAGAACAGAAAGAAAACGGAAATATAACAGGATGTTCTAAGATAACAACTTCAAGCAACGCCTGGTCAGTGACCTACGTAGCTTTTTTAAGCGTTTTGAAGAAGATCAGATAACGCTTCAGTTTGCATTTAACTTGCTCCTTCCGATGCTTCACGGTTAGAACATTCAGTCCGGCCAAGAAAGACAGCTTTAGAGATTTTACAGGCGCTCAGCTAAAACGTAAGTTCCGAGAGCATCTTTGATTTTATATCATACTTTATTGAAATATTCCGTAGCAGCGATGTGGCCTAAGCGAGGACATGAAGACTTCAACATCTTTTAAAGATTTCAGTGTAAAATACAAGAAATGTATTCTACTCTGCCAGTACAGTCGAACCACCATGTTCGACCACCTCTCCTAAGCGACCACTTTTCCAAAATACCAAATTCAGTTCCAGTCAAACTGAATCACTATAGTCGAAACCTCTCGTAAGCGACCACCTCTCCAAAGCGACCACCTCTCCTCTCCTATTAAAGCGACCACCTTCCCAAAAACCAAATTTCTTCCAGTCAAATCACTATAGTCCAAACCTCTCGTAAGCGACCACCTCTCCTAAGCGACCACCTCTCCTCTCCTAAGCGACCACCTTCCCAAATATCAATTTTCTTCCAGTCACTGGATCACTATAGTCCAAACCTCTTGTAAACGACCACCTCTCGTAAGCGACCACCTCTCTAAAGCGACCACCTTCCCAAATACCAATTTCCTTCTAGTCAAATCACTATAGTCAAACGGCCTCTCGTAAGCGAGCGCGACCATTTTTCTATTGTTTAATTTTTTTACCTCTGATAGGTAAGTGAACACTCGTCCATATTTCAACGTCCCCACACAGACGCAAATTGGATAATGTGTTACAGGACATGTCCAATAATTTGTCCCTTGCATCAAAACTTCAATAAGATAGTACAAGATACAATGGCTTTGCGCCGATAGGTGCTTTGTATTACATTTTATCGTAGTATTAGTATTTTTTTATTCAATAAAAAAACTGAGCTTTGCAAATGCCTTTGTAAGGGTATTTCTCACCAAATCAGCAAATGGTCAATTTCTCGTGACGATCGACGGTGTCATATTAAATGGTGTTTTTGCCAAATACCAGATTACTTATATCTGTACACAATGAGAACCGACTCGAAGTTACCTGAGCTGAGATTATCGTTTGCCATCTTTTTAAAACACCGTCCGCTTGCCTAAGCTGTCATCTTACGCATACAAAGTCATCATATTAAATTGCTCACTTTAGAACTTGGGCACTGAGGTGAAGAAGATTAGAGCGGCTCAAATACTGTAATGATAAACTCGAAGACAAAGCTTGTTGTAAAGAGAATTGCATAGTCCTTTTAATAAACTCACTTTATCGCTTTATGGCAATTTAAAATGGATTTGTCTGTAGACTGAAGTGAATTCAGTTTACAGATCTTTTTAGTTAGGTAGCGCGCGCTTTAAATTTGGACCTGGAGGCTCCCCATGTTTGAGTTCTGCTGACGGGTTTCTAGTCTGTTTAATAGGCCATTTGCACGATGGCGTCATTTGACTACAACTACCAGAATTCATTTCGTTTTTCCTTTCTTATACAAATTTTGTAATCCCAGTGCGGTTTAAATAACAATAGCCCTAATTTGCACTACAAAACAAAAAACTGAAGGATTCTGGTAGTTGTAGTCATATGACGTCATCGTGCAAATGGCCTATAGTAGCGAAACCAGAAGCGAAACTAGACCTCCTCTCGCAACAAAAGGCTTCTCCGTTCGCCCAAAATCTAAAAGAGAGTAGCGCTTGTTAACTCGCGCGGCCAAGCTGGCTATTGGTTAATTGTCGATCTTCTTTGTTTTCAAGTATTCAGAAATGAGTGCTGATCCGTCTTATAAATTTGATAACCTTGACATTCTCTAACTTCAAGTGTAAATAGAATGTTCTTCCAGTGCCAAAAAAATCTCAGCTTTGATGTCCTTCAAATTTGATAAGCTTTACATTCTCTAACTAACAAAGCAAATTTGGGGAAATTTTAGTCAATACAGCGCCGGATCAAGTTACTCCCATATACACTCCTTTACGCCTTCCTATAATCTCGTTTGTGTTTCACTTTTCATTGATTCAAAGCCTTCTCAGTTTCAACAAACAAAGCCGGAAAACTCGCGGGGAAGTTCTAAAATTCTTTGCATTTCATTCGAGCACGTCATTTGGACTTGTGCCATTATTTCAAGTTATAATTATAGGAACAACTTCCAACAAGGAAAAACAACAAGGAATAACAAACACTTCAAAGAGTACTAGAAGTGCACTTAAATCCTCAACTCCAATTTTAAAAAAGCTAATTTATCAAACGCACCTTTGGGTGTCACGTTCCATTAACTGCGTTTTACAGCTTACGCTGCAAAACGTTTCTAAATTGTATGAATTGATAGATGAATTATCTGCCAACATAAAAATTTATGAAAAATCCCAAAATTCATTTTACATAATATTGAAAAACAAATCGTAACATGCAAGAGTACTGCCGAAGCGGTATTTATACTTTTGCAAATTTCGTACCAATCTAAAATAGAACTTATTAAAAACATTGTTCAAAAAACCTTAACTAGTTAGTAAAATAATTTATATTTAATAAAAAAATTTATATACTGAATAAAAAATTTAGGGCGAACAACTCCTCGCCGTGCCAAAATAACGGTATATAATTTTATATACTAAATAAAAAATTCAGGGCGAACAACTCCTCGCCGTGCCAAAATAACGGTATATAATAATATTTTATATACTGTATAAAAAAATTTAGGGCGAACAACTCTTCGCCGTGCCCAAATAACACTCGCGTTTATTTTTATCTCGACAGTTTCTAGCTAAAAAGATGGCTATCAAGGAAACATTGTACTTTGTCCTCCTTATCATGTTACCAGTGGCGATGATGGCAAAACAGGTTCCTTTAATGCCTGAAGGTAAACATTTATATCATTAACAATTTCAATGTAACACGCGTCTTTATAACGTGGGTGAAAGTCCTGTGAAATTTGGCCAAAGCATTCCTTTACTCCCTTTACTGATTAGAATCCTTAATTATGCCATTAGGGTATTTCTCTTCGTAAGTAAAATGCAGTCAGGCAGTGGAAGGCTAAAGTTCGGTTCCAAACAAGTCTCACGATGTTAACTAGATCATCATTGTTTCTGAAAAATATTATAGAAAAAAAACATATTTTGATTCAGTTTTAACTGGTTTGATATTCTACACAGCGTGGGACGATATCGATTATGTTGAGGCAAGCACCCCAGATGATTATGAACCTACTGACCAGACGATTGGAAAATGCAACGGAAGAGAGATGAAAAAACAGATAGAATCGATCAAAAGCCTACTCGATGATCTCTCTACAAAATTTGAAAGTTGCCAAGGCAGGTGAAAAAATCGTATGCATTTTTACGTCAGACTTTCTAATTTCACCCCCAAGCCTCGCTTTCTAAGAATAAGTTTTTCCCGTACTAATCTCCGTGATCAATGTATTCTCAAAGGAGCAAAGTTGAAAAGAATACCCACTCAAAAACAACGTAACCTGTCAAAAGTTTGCAAGAAATTTCGTACAAACGAGGCTTGGTGGTGAATTTTCAGCTGGGATGTCATCATGCATAAGGCCTATTGTTAGTGATATTACCTACTTCTGGAGCCGACACTCCCTAATCTTTATGCATCGATTTCTCCCAATAATGTTTTCTTTATTTATTGAATACGTTTTAGCTTAGCAGCTGAATTCTTGAATTTCCAAGTACTTTGTACAATTTTATCAAGATCCAAGTTATTCATTATTTTCATGTTGGCAGTGGGTTCAGATAAATTAGAAATAAACATAAGCAGTTTTCCAAGGAATAGCAACAAGCTATATTCAATGAAAATTTGGTAGTTTCTTTTTATTTTTGTATACTTGTGGAAATAAAGCTAAGCCGCTATACGGTATTAAACATGCGGGTTTTAATTTAATGAGTTGCGATTTTTGCACATTTTGTAGAAACCACAAAATATCCCGAAATTATAAATTGCCTAAAGAGTAAGAGTTGAAAGGATTTTACTGAAAGTGACAAAATTTATTGTGTTTACTGCGCCTTTAATTCAATACCACGCGAACTCTTGAATTTCAAAGCCCAACTAAGGTTTACGTTTTACGCTGCCGTCAATCATACTTTTGGCGACAAACAATTCAGATATCAAACTTTGCCTATTGTTATGGTTTGGATTTTAAAAAACAATGCGGATTTTGTTTCTTTTGTTTTATATTTCAATACCCGACTTTTTCAATGGGATATTGTAAAATAGCGTTCCACCTTTGATTGCGTCCAATCGGCAAATTGTCGGTGACGACATTTTTGCACCCAACGGTAGTCTAGTGAGGGGAACATTTAACCCTTTTCCGCCAAATGGGGTTGTTTGCGACCCCAACGGGGGTATGCAGATTAATGCATTTCTGAAGCCATCAGATTTTAGTTAAGAGGGGGTGGGAGGGGAGGGGGCTCTACCTAAATTCCATTTTTCCACCACTTAACATGGGTTTAACGGAAATATCTCGTTCACGTTTCAAGCAATCCAAAAACCCTTAGCTCATCTCATGAATCTATGTTATGAAGTGTTTTGTAAATTTTTTGGTGATTTTTGGGTATGTTAGGGAGAAAATAGTTTTTCTCAAGGAATTTGTAAAATTTTGAGAAATATGAAATTTTAAAGATTTCCAGGATAAATTCTCCCCTTTCCTGAAAAGTTAGCGAGCCATAATTCCCCAGAAAAGAAAGACGATAAAATGGGCAAAATGGACAAAAAGAAAGGAAAAGAAAAGAAAAGAAGGAGGCGAAGAAAAATAGATCGAAATATCGCTAAAAATAAAATTAAGCCCTAATTATCTCGAATTGGGTGAGAAATGTGCATTTGTTGTTGCAAATCTCATTTTTAGCTATTTTGTTGCAAGTTGACAGCAAACCAGCCCAAAAAGGCTAATTTTGGCTGAAAATGCGCTTTTTACTTGAAAAGTTCAAAGGGTTAACTAGGACAGAAACTGAGAGGGAGTGAGTGAGTCACTTGCTCTGGGTGCATTGCATCATCGACCTAGCGCATATGACAAACCTCGCGCTTAACGCTCGCACTTTTTAACTCGACTTTTGTAGTTAAAATAACTCTTTGGAAAAAAAAACCGTGTGCTCAACAAAAATAGGACAACACTGATCGTGCGCTTGTTCTTCTCGCTCTCTCGTTCCCGCACTATCTCCTTCTGTCACTCTGGCGCCAGCTCGCCAAACCGCACTCATACACTTACTTGTTTGTTATGCCTGTTTTACCCTCGTGATACCTATTGAGGCATTTGATTTGATTTTCCCTCGAATTAATAAAAACAATATTTCCTCTCTTTTTCAGGTACCCTTTGTCCCAGTGGCTGGACGCGATCTAATAGCTACTGTTATCTTGCGAGTAGCACCAGCAGAACTTGGGACCAGGCAAAAGCGCACTGCGAGGAACTGGGAGGAGAACTGGTGAAAATTACCAGCGCAGAAGAAAACCAGTTCGTCCTGACGTTTGCGAGGAAATTAGCCCCAACAGTGGGGGAGTTTTGGATCGGATTGAAGTGGAACTCAAAGGAATATGACTTTGTCTGGTCTGATCAGTCACTTCCAACCTACAGGAACTGGGGTCGAGGCGAACCGACTGGACATGGCAGGGAACCATGCGGTATCATGTGGATAAATGGGAACCAGGCCGGTAAATGGAATGACCGTGGCTGTGGGACGTCGAGGACTTACCCCGCTGGTTCTGTCTGCAAGAGGATAGTGCTCAGTGCAACGGCAAATCCTGATACTGGTAAGTAGATTCAACACGAACAGCTGTAATCCATTTCAATCGTCCTTAAAATTAAGCCGTCCGTAACTTATTTGCAGTGTTTAATGCAGAATTGTTAGTACATGAACTATTCTGTAGTAGTTGTTATTTTAACATCTTCAACATCTTTTGCCGATCAATGGAAAAATATGCGCAATAAAATCGGCTTGATATAGTGAATATATATGAATGTGAATGTATGAAAATCATATATTTGAACTGCGGATAAACATGAGTGACGGCGTTTTTGGATAAAAGCTGTCCCAAATTAAAACCAAGTACCTTTGTTGAACACAAAATGCAAATAGAACACCAAGAGGAAATATCAAGTGGATTTTCGAAGAGACAATAAACCATAATCAGAGTTTTAGTGAGTTTTCCAAGACACAACGTAATCGACTTGAAAAACTTGGCCCATTTTTTTCAATTTGCAATCCGTTTCCATCCTGGCCATCTGCAGCCCAAGACACGTATTTTTACTCTTAGAACATAATGGTAGAGTAATTTTCATCAAAACTGGGCCATTATTGGCCATTATTGGTCATTATTGGCCATCATTGGTCATTATTGGTCATTATTGGCCATCATTGGTCATTATTGGTCATTATTGGCCATCATTTTTGGGTTTCCACTGATATATCTCTGTTGAGCTTTTTAAAGTAACACTCAAAATGATGACACAGCCTCTTTAACAAGCTGAATACACTTGATTGTAACTCAGTAAAAACAGTTTGCAAGTGTCTCCAATAGGACTGAAAGTGAAAAAAGGAATAATGATTAAGACATCTCTCATGCAATATGTTTTACACTCTTACCGTCCTGTATCGTCATATTACTCTTTAAATACTCCATGATTTTTTCCTTCTAGCTTTGAACGATCAAATCGAGCAGGATCCGGGAATGATTAGAAAACTTAGAACAAGCGATTGCAAACTAAGTTTATATAAACATTGGATTATTTTGAACCTCAAATTTTAACTCCACTTTCGTTGCGAAATCGCGGGCGCTCAGCGGTCTTGTTGTTTGGAGTAGCAGTCATGGCGGATAATAACATGGCAGCTAAAACTGTTCGTTGGACCTATT
>JAJLRJ010000006.1:4958614-4961114 GCA_024195265.1 Dendrophyllia cribrosa | reverse complement strand
GGACTAATAAGAGATTGCTCGCAGTCTAATTTGCTTGTTGATGTAATATTTCCTAAATGTACCGGGGTATCCAGTACATGATTGTGACCCGAGGCCGAATGGGTCCACGCAATTGGACAATTACCTCGAGCTCATGAATTATTAATGAGTTTGAGAAAGTTATATAGCGCACGCTTCAAATTTTTTTTAATAACTCTCTTCATTCAGAGGGCAGCGTCATTTTACTCTTACAAAAGCAAAACGACGCCGCCCTCTGAATGAACTAATTAAGGGTATTGTTCGATAGTTTTAACAGAACACTCTTGCATATAAAGAGAGTTCAAAACTGAAAGTCATTGAATCACTTTTAACAAACTATAATTGAGTCATAGTGCATAGGATTCAGACAGACAGTCTTTAAATGTTATTGCAAAAATAGTCGCAGTTTACTAGAATTCATTTAGGACCCAACGCGAAAGGCAACAAGTTACAATGCAACCGCATGAGTATATACCGACAAGATTCCCTCATGGCAAATATTTCTCACCCATCACCCGTTAGATCGTTCCTAGCTTCACAATTTATACTTCAACCCAACCCTATAGGTTGGACTTTTACCACTAACAACTAACGAAGATGTTTGAATTTCGCGTTTCGGTAGTCGGCTTGCATTGCGCGTCGGTTCTTTCTAATCATTGTTTTACGAACAATAGAGCAATAAAAAATACCATAAAAGGAGTGAAAAGTTCTTCTTTTGTGAACCCAAAATCCTAACCCAAAATTTGATATGGGTGACATTTATGTTTTGGTTATTTAATAAACAACCACTTTTCGATTCTGGTTATTTAATAAATTACCTTGTTCATTTGGTTATTTATGTGGTTTTTCACAAATAACCATGCTTGTGATGGTTATATACAAATAATTACTCTAAATAATAAAAATACATTTGGCGCCCCATATTATGCGATATATAATTTTCTTTGTAAAATTTCACGCTCTATGGTATGTAACTGACCTATAAGCTACCTAATGCATTATTTTCTTTCGTAAAACAGAAAGGGGATCGACACATTGGAACAGGCCATTTAGGTTTAGTTTCACTGACTAGATTGTTTCTTTTTCTTCCAATATTGCAGCTTATTCAGTTTGTCCAGCTGGTTGGTTAAGATATGGAGGCGAATGTTATTACATCGATGATACTCCAACCTTGAAAGAGGCAGACGCGAGAACAACATGCCAGAATATGGGGGCAGACCTCCCTGTAATCAGATCAGCCGCTGAAGACAAATTCATTTTCGACCTGATGAAGAAGCAGAAAACAGTCACTTATTTGGGTGTGTGGCTTGGGATGCATCGAAGTACTGCAGACTCGAAGTTCTACTGGGTTGATGGCACTCCACTAGAGGGTCAATATCAGAACTGGGCAGCCGGCGAACCGAACAACGTTAGAAATACAGAGCATTGTGCCCACATGTATGGAACCCCAGGTATCAACAACAACGTGATACCAGGAAAGTGGAATGACGTCTCCTGTATTTATAAGCCAGCTATTGGACGGATGGAAGGCCCAGTTATTCTTTGCCAGAAGCCCATTTCAGATAGTGTACCTGCGTATATCGCATAAAACGCCAAATGCATAGTGAGTTAAATCATTTTAATGTGACTATGTTCCATTTAAAAATATATATTTGTAAGAGCGCGAGATTCGCTTGGCACATAGTTTACTAATACGTAGTTAGTTGAGGTGAGTTGCTGAGTCAACCAAAAAATAAAAGTTGTGTTTAACAGGAATTATTTTTTATTTAGTTTCACTCGCTTTGCTGTATAAAAATATAAAAATCCATCGTAGTATTATTTTCTCTTAGTTTTCCAGTACGATAACCATAACACCTGCTGTTAAGCGAAACTGTTCTCGCCCAATCTTAGCTGTAAAGTATAAGAACCTGCGAAAGTCCTTTTGTTAAGTTGTTAGTACCTGCGTTAGTTTGAAAGTAATTAATGTTGCAAAGCTTGGTTTTAGTTTCATCCAACAAGACTTCGGAAATGTTTGTTTATGGTTTTCTTTCTAACAAGTTGTGCGTTAGGTTAGTCTCAAATACAAGTGTTTTGTAAGACGTGAGTCGGAATAAGCCCGGTGGGGCTATGCCTCCGGTCGAGTTGCCGGTTACACTCTAGTTGTATTCTGGTTATGTTCTTGAGTGCAAGTAGAATAAACTATGTTGGACCAAACGTCTGTCTTGTTCTATCGTCTCGGAGATATTATCTGCTGTAACAGATCCCGGACTTCCCCGGGGCGAAGCCAGCGAGTGTTCCCGCAGATTAAAAAGCCGTCCCAGAAGCATAGAGAATTAATTGTTCAGAGTGCCAGAAAAGCTGTCTTCACAGTAGTACAGCACAAAGGCTGTCTTATGAAGCACAAAAGCTGTCTTCACAAAGTGGTGTCGGCAACTTAATTTCGTGTAACTTTTCGTTCGCCTTAGACTGGCTTCAAAGGTCCGCATATAAATGGTCAGAATTG